>MU249782.1:0-70563 GCA_018977245.1 Lethenteron camtschaticum
TGGCCGTCAAGATCCTGTCGCTGCCCTTGTGGTGAGTCCGCGGTGGCCCGCGCTCTCGGACAATAATCATCAAACGATTGGAGGCACCGCCGTGGACACTGCCATTGACTATGGACTCGCTGACAAAATACTAACTGCTGCAAACTACACCCACAGAGACATCCAAAGAGACACCCACAGAGACCCACAGAGACACCCACAGAGACACCCAGACCCTTGGAGACCCACAGATACACCCAGACCCTTGGAGACCCACAGATACACCCAGACCCTTAGAGACCCACAGATACACCCAGACCCTGAAAGACCCACAGATACACCAAGACCCTTAGAGACCACAGAGACACCCACAGAGACACCCACACAGAGACACCAACAGAGACACCCACAGAGTCACCCAGTCACCCACACAGAGTCACCCACAGAGACCCCACAAAGTCACACACAGAGACCCCCACAGAGACACCCACAGAGTCACCCCCACAGAGTCACCCACAGAGTCAGCCACACAGAGTCACCGTTGATGTCGTGGCCTCCCCCCTCCCTCTACGCAGCACCTCGACAGCGTCCCGCCAGAGGACGGAGCTGGAGGTGACCAAGGAGCTGCAGGGCAAGGCCAGCGATGAGCGCTACGGAGTCATCCGGCTCCTGGACACGTTCCAATTCCGCGGACACAATTGCCTCGTCGTCGAGCTCTTGAAGTACGCGAACCTCCCCCCTACCTCCCCACCCACCCACCCACGTGCGTGTCCATTGCTCCGCTCGATAGTTGATTTATTTCGGAATTCTAGATTTGAAGCTTTCGTGACTGCAAGGATTCATATTCATAGGTTTTTTTCGGTAAAGTCACGTGGGAAATTTTTTTAAATTAATAAAAGTAAAAATAAAATAAAAATCACGACGTTTCGGAGGCAACACAAGCTTCCGTCTTCAGGTGGAACCGTCACAGCACGACAGCTGTATCAAGTGAAGACAAATTAAATGTCACTTGATACAGCTCGTTCTGTGACGGTTCCACCTGAAGACGGAAGCTTGTGTTGCCTCCGAAACGTCGTGATTTTTATTTTATTTTAATTTTACTAATTTTAATTTTTTACCTACGTGACTTTACCGAAAAAACCTAAGAATATGAATCCTTGCAGTCACGAAAGCTTCAAATCTAGGTGTCAGTTTTGTTGCCAGATAGAAGGGTAAAACAAGTATAACCCGTAAAAACTAAGTTTTTCACTCTAAATCCTTTATATGCGTGGCGGCTAGAGTCCTCTCGTCCTCTGGCTTGAGATGGCTGCCACGTATGGGTCAGATGATTGCATTGCACCATTAAGCAATTGGTAATTAAATATAATATTTTTGTCACGGGAAGTGGGTTAAAAAACGACCGAAAGATTTGCACCGTCGTAAGCAAGCAAGCGAACTTAATATAAAGGATTTAAAACCAATTATCGTCGTCGTTGTCGTCACAGGAAGAGCCTCTATGACGTGATGAACAAAGGGAGCATCAAGCGAATCTGCGTGAGGCGCTTGAGGGAGTACACCAGGACCATCCTCGACTTCCTGCTGTACGCCAAGCGACGGGCATCGTCCACGGAGACATCAAGCCGGTGAGCGGAGCGGCTAGTTTATTAAAAGATTTTGAACGGGTCTCAGGCACGTAGCCCGTGCCGAAAGTGGCGGAGGGGGGGTGCTGCCCGTGTGGGTGTCAATGCGTCACTTTGCATGGACACTCTTGCCATAACCTCAGAGCGTGGAATTCTTCTCTGTCCCTCCCCTTTGTCCAGGACAACATTCTGCTCACGGCGGCCGGCAAAGTGAGGGTCACCGACTTCGGCTGCAGCTGCTACCTGAAGTCTCACTGTGAGTGGCTTTACGTGCGTGGAGCTTTTTGTTTTTCAGGGTTAGTTCGCGTCAACGTCAACGTTGTGTTGTCCGACCCGCCGCCACCCGACGCAGCCACTCAGTGAGGTTCAGCGTCACGTGACCAGGACGCTCCAATTCGCCACTTGCACAGCGCCACCCGCTATGCTGCAGAGCTCGCAAACGGGTTTTGATTCCTTACCCCTCGTACCCGTACCCTACCCGTACCCTACCCTACCCNTACCCGTACCCTACCCGTACCCGTACCCGGCCGCACCAGGGTCGCAAATGGGTACCCGTACCCGGCTGTACCCGTACCCGGCCGGGTAACGGGTAGGGTACGGGTATCAGGTACCCCATTGCAACCTCCTGGGATGAAGCCACGTTGCAGGCGCGGGTGGGTTGATTCTAGGAACTTGAATTGTGAGAAGAGAAAGATGTTGGGAAATGGTGACAAACGGTGACTCACCCAGTTACTCACGGTCTACCCGTACCCGTACCCGGCCGCACCAGGGTCGCAAATGGATACCTGTACCCGTACCCGGCCGGGTATCGGGTACAGGGACCCGTTTGCGACCCTGGTGCGGCCCGGGTAAAGAATCAAAACCCGTTTGCGACCTCTGGGTGGTAGTGGTGGTAGTGGTGGTAGTGGTAGTGGTGGTAGTGGTGGTAGTGGTGGTAGTGGTGGTGGTGGTAGTGGTGGTGGTAGTGGTGGTAGTGGTGGTGGTGGTGGTAGTGATGGGGTCACGGTACCTCTGGTGAAGACAATCTGGGACGACCTCTACTTCATATTCATTGTCGTTGTTGTTGTCATTGTTGCTGCTGTTGTTGTTGTTGTGCAGCCCAAACCGTGGGTGGGACGTTGCCCTACATGTCCCCGGAGTTGCCGCTGGGCTACCAGGTCACGTGCGCTGTGGACATGTGGGCGCTGGGCTGCACCATGGCCGAGATGGCCACCGGCAAGGATCTCTTTGACTCACGGACATATGAAGAGCACCTGCACTGCTGCATCGAGGTACGGGCTGTGGGTGGGTACGGTGGGTGTGGTGGGTGGGCAGGCAGGTCTCTATGGGTCTCTGTTGGTCTGCACAGAGACCCATACTCACCCACAGTAGACCCATACAGACCCATACGGGTACCCACAAGACCCATACGACCCACAGAGGGTACCTATACGGTGGGTCAAGAGACCCAACATGGTGGACCCACAGAGACCACAGACCCATACAGACCCAACAGACCCACAAGACCCATACCTATAGAGACCACAGCCCACAAGACCCAACAGACCCACATAGAACCCACAGAGACCACGACCCACAGAGACCCAACCCATACAGACCCAAGCCCATACAGACCCACAGGACCCACAGAGACCCACACCACTAGAATTTGATTCCCTCTCACGGCCACACCGCGATCATCATCATGGCTTGGCTTCGCGAACGAAGATCTAGGAAGGACATCCACGTCTTCTGCAGGCACGCTGGTGGCTGAAGAGGCCTATGCGGGACAAGCAGGTCCTGCCACAACAGCTGCAAGTATAGGTCTCATCTGGGATGGGTGCTGAGGGATCATGGTTCTTCCTCCTTCTCCTTTTGTCCTCCATACGGGCCCTGCGGGTATCTTCGAAGAAGGAGGTGGCCTGGTGGACTGTGTGCCGCCAGGAGTTGCGATCAGCTGCTTGTGTTGCCCACTGACGGTGATCGATGCAGCAAGCAGTGAGGGACTTCTTCAGGGAGTCTTTGTATCGCTTTCGTGGTGCCCCTATGTCGCGATGGCCAGAGGACAGTTCCCCATACAGCACGATCTTAGGCAAGCGGTGGTTCTCCATCCTGGCGATGTGCCCTGCCCAACGAAGCTGTGTCTTGAGGACCATGGCCTCGATGCTGATGACCTTCGCTGACTTGAGGACTTCAGTGTTGGCGACGAAGTCACTCCAGTGAATATTGAAGATTGTGCGGAGGCAGCGCTGATGGAAACGCTCGAGGAGACTCAGGTGACGACGGTACGTAACCCAGGACTCAGCGCCATACAGGAGAGTGGTCAGCACAACAGCTTTGTAGACGTTGACCTTTGTGGCTCTTTTAAGGTTTCTGTTGTTCCAGACACGTTTGTATAGTCTGCCAAATGCACTGTTTGCCTTGGCCAGCCTGTTGTCGACTTCGTTGTCGATCTTGGCGTCAGACGAGATGACGCACCCAAGTAGCTGAACTGGTGGACAGCTTTCAGTTCTGTTTGTTCAATGAAGATGCTTGGTGGATGGTGCTCCTCATGGGGTGCGGACTGATGAAGAACTTCAGTCTTCCTCAGGCTGACTTCAAGGCCGAAGATCTGAGCTGTTTTCGCGAAACAGGACGTAATTCGCTGCATAGCTGCCTCTGTATGAGCAAGGAGGGCGGCATCGTCAGCAAAAAGCAGCTCCCTGATCAGTTGCTCCATGGTCTTTGTGTGGGCCTGCAAACGCCTCAGGTTGAACACGCTCCCGTCGAGACGAAAACGGATGTATACGCCATCAGCGTCGTCGAGGTCCTCTGTGACCTGCTGGAGCATCATGCTGAACAAAATGGTGAACAGCGTGGGAGCAAGAACACAGCCCTGTTTCACGCCGTTTGCAATAGGGAAGGGCTGCGAGAGATTGTTGCTATTTCTGACTTGTCCAAGCTGATCTTCATGAAGCTGGACGATCATGGTGAGGAACTTCGGTGGGCAGCCTAGCTTGTCCAGGATTTTCCAAAGTCCCTGCCTGCTCACGGTGTCAAACGCTTTTGTCAGGTCCACAAAGGTGACGTACAGTGCTTTGTTTTGCTCCCGGCACTTTTCCTGAATCTGCCTCAGGACAAACACCATGTCTGTGGTTCCCCGGTTGGCTCTAAAGCCACACTGGGTCTCTGGGAGGTGATCTTCAGCTATTGCGGGTACCAGTCTATTCAGCAGTACTCTTGCGAGGATTTTGCCGGCGACGGACAGAAGTGTTATGCCACGATAATTGGAACAGTCTGATTTCTCCCCTTTGTTCTTGTACAGGGTGATGATGACTGCATCTTTGAGATCTTGAGGGAGTTTACCTGCTCCCAGCAGCAGACGAAGAATTCATGGAGTTTGGTGTGCAGTGCTGGGCCTCCGTTCTTCCATACTTCAGGAGGGATGCCATCGACTCCTGCAGCTTTACCACTCTTCAGCTGTTTAATGGCTTCCTCAGTCTCTTGTAATGTTGGTGCCACATCCAGTTCGGTTTTCACTGGTTGTTGTGGGATGCGGTCAATCGCTGGTTCTTGGACTGAGCGGCTAGCATTGAAGAGCGTGTAGAAGTGCTCAGACCAGCGGTTCAGGATTGAGTCCTTTTCAGTGAGCAGTTTTTTCCCGTCTGCACTCCGCAGGGGCTCAGGATTTGGTACGAGGGGCCATATACCGCTTTTAGGGCTTCGTAGAATCCCTGTAGTCGCCAGTATCAGCACAAACCTGTGTTTTTACTGCGAGGTTGGTCCACCACTCGTTCTGAATCTCTCGAAGCTTGCGCTGGATGGTGCTGCATTCCAGGCGGAAGGCTGCTTTTTTGTGCGGGCAGGATGGTCGGGCAGGTGGGCCTGGTGTGCTGATCTCTTCTTTGACAGCAGCTCCTGGACTTCTAAGTTGTTCTCATCGAACCAATCTCTGTTTTTCTTCGTGGAGAATCCGAGGGTATCTTCAGATGTTTGCAGAACAACAGTTTTGATGCGGTCCCACAGCACTTCAGGAATCGGAGGCGAGTCTCCTAGGCAGCTCGGTTCCTCTAGCCTAGATCGTAGGCTTTTCTGGAAAGCTGCTTTGACCGCGGCAGACTGAAGGCTGCAGACTTTGAGCTTCTTCCTCGGGCGCCACCGTTTCTTGGTCTGGGTTTAAAGTGAAAGCTGAGTTTGCAGCGGACAAGACGGTGGTCTGTGTGACACTCGGCGCTGGGCATTACCCTGGTGTGAAAGACATCTTTTAGGTCACGCTGGCGCACAAGGATGTAGTCTATGAGATGCCAATGTTTTGACCGAGGGTGCATCCAGGTTGTTTTCAGACTGTCTTTCTGCTGGAAGATGGTGTTGGTAATGGAAAGCTGCTGTTCTGCACAGAGTTCAAGTAACAAGCGTCCATTGTCGTTGCAGCTGCCCACGCCGTGCCTTCCAAGTACGCCTTTCCAGGTTTCCGAGTCTCTGCCCACTCTGGCGTTGAAGTCGCCAAGGATGACAATCTTGTCGTCAGCTGGGATATCCTGCAGAAGGTTGCGTAGGTCGGAGTAAAACTTGTCTTTATCAGCGGGATCTGCCTGGAGAGTTGGAGCGTACACACTGAGCAGCGTTGCGTGTTGTTGGTCACGAAGTGGTAGACGCATTGAGATGATGCGGTCAGAGTGGCCGGTTGGCAGGCTTGTAAGCTTGGTAGCGATAGAGTCCCTGATCATGAAGCCGACACCTGAACGGCGTCTCTCTGCCGCTGGTTTACCTGACCAGTAGAGAGTGTAACCTGCGCCATGCTCCCTCAGACTGCCTTCCTCTGAAAAGCGGATTTCGCTGAGGGCGGCGATGTCAACATCCAGCCGAGCGAGTTCGTGTGCAATTAGAGCAGATCGTCGCTCAGGTCGAGTGCTGTCAGCTGAGTCTAGCATGGTTCTGATGTTCCAGCATGCGAGTTTGAGTCCTTTCCCACCTTTAAGGCGAGTGGGATGCGCCGTCGATTCTTTGATGTAATTCGACCGCATATGAAGATGCCCGTTGACCGCGGTAAGCCAACTGAGGGAGGAGGAGACGAGCTTTGTTTAGGCCACCTTTTCTAGGCCCCTCTCCGTGTGGAGCAAGCAGTGCTGTCCTAGAAAAGGCTGCTTGGTCGCTCAGGGTGCTGCCGGGTGATGATGTCGTTTCCAGGTCATCATCAGACGACCACTTGCGCCTGAGCCGCCTGCATGCAGGATTGAGACTGCGGCTGCCAGTGTCATCTTACACCTGCCGAGTTCGCCCCTTTCCCATCGCTACAGGATTAGAGACGGGGGGGGGGGTAGACGTGAAGATGTCCTTCTTGCCTGCGCAAAGGAGCTTTCAAGTGGAGTGCAATGTGCGCAGAACTGACCCCACCCTTTAAACCCGGGTTCGTCTGCCATGGCCTAGCAAGCTGGGACGGTGACAGCGAGGTCCTCGGGCCGTAGGTTTACATCAGAGTTTCCTTCTCCTAGGTAGACAGCCTTCCAAGGCTGAAGAGATCCACCTTCCCTGCTATTTCAAACCATAGCTGGTAGGCCACAGCCGCAGTCCACAGTAACGAAGTGGCGCGCCTTAGTCCCGAACACTTGCCGTTGGGTCCTAACGAGACCCTTCCGCCCTGGCCGGTGACTCCGTCGTGGGAGTTCATTCGCCCAGTGATGCAGTGTTGACATCACCCCTCACGTCGTTTAGCCCGCCAGCTGAAGCGGTTTACCGGGGTGTGGCACTAGGAGCCAGACGTCAGAGATTTAGGAGATGGATGAGGACCAGTGTTTCCGTCCACTCAAAAATTGAGTGCAGCTACCAGAAAACAAAGGTACTACTCTACCCAGAGCTCCCTACACCCCAGCCCGCTGAGCTACACCGGTGTTAAACCCCCCTTCCTCCTCCTCCCCCTCCTTTCCTTCCCCTCCTCCCCCCTCCCCTCTTCCCCTCTCCCCCTCCTCCTCCCCTCTCCCCTCCTCCTCCTCCCCTCCCTCCTCCCCCTCCTCCTCCCCCTCCTTCCTCCCCCCCTCCTCCTTTTTTCGCTGAAACCACGTGCAGAGGGCATGCCCCGACAAAGATTGGGAACCCTAACAACACTTTACTTTGTGAGTCGAAGGCTAGGCTNGCGTGTAGTGAGCGGGTGGATGGTAGGTGAGTGGGTGGTGGTGAGTGGGTGGGTGGGTGAGTGGGTGGGTAGTGGGTGTGAGTTGTTGGGTAGGTGAGTAGGTAGGTGAGTGGGTGGGTGAGTGGTTGGTGGGTGAGTGGTGGGTAGGTGAGTGGGTGGGTGTGAGTGGGGGTGGTGAGGTAGATGAGTGGGTGAGTGGGTAGGTGAGTGGGTAGTGGGTGGGGAGTGGGTGGGGTCGGGTGTGGTGTNGGTGNCGTGTGGGTGATAGGAGGTCGAAGGGTGGGTGGTGAGTTGTGGGTGTGATATGGAGGTNGGTAGGTGAGTGGGTGGTGTGNTGTTGGGTAGGTGAGTGGTAGGTGAGTGNGTGGTAGGTGAGTGTGGGTGAGTGATTGTNGGGGTGTAGGTGAGTTGAGTGGGAGGTGAGTGGGGGGGTGGGTGGTAGTGGGTGGTNGGGTGGGTGAGTAGTAGNTNATAGGGAGTGGGTGGGTAGGTGATGGGTGAGTGGGTATGTAGGTGAGGTCAAGTGGGTGAGTAAGTGGATGAGTGCAAATTATTTGGTGAGTCCAAGGTCCAGCTGCGCAGTGTGATTCCGTAGNTGGGGTGGCTGAGTGGTTAGTTGGGGGGGGNGGGGGGTAAAAGGGAGGTGGNTGGAGNGGGTGGAGTGGTGGGTTTGTGTGAGCAGTGGGTGNGTAGTGGTGGGTGGGTGAGTGGGTGGGTGAGTGGGTGGCTGAGTGGGTGGGTGGGTGGGTGAGTGGTTGGGTAGGTGAGTGGGTGAGTCAGTGGGTGAGTNGGTGGGTAGGTGGGTTGAGGTNGGTGNATGGGTGGTGAGTGGGTGGGTGGGGTGAGTGGGTGGTGAGTGGTGGGTGGGTGAGTNGGTGGTGAGCAGGGGGCGGGTGGTGAGACAGTGGGTGGGTAGGTGANTGGGTGAGTGGTGGTGAGTGAGTGGTTGGTAGGTGAGTGGTAGGGGAGGGGTGGTGTGAGTGAGTGAGATAGTGAGTTGGTATNTAGGTGNATATGAAGGTGGGTAGTCAAGTGTCTGACTGGGTATGTGGGCGAGTGCTGGCGGGTGACTCTGCGTGCGTCTCTGTCTCTCTGCAAACCCTGAGGGTCTCCCCTACAACGTGTCCCAGCAGCGTCCACCTGGCAGCCTGTCCTGCACCGCGCACGCAGGGACACCACCCTCAGTGGTGGACTTTGTCAGCCGCTGCTCCAGTACGAACCACCTCACCCTCGCTCACCCCACTCCCGCTCACCTCACTCACCCACTNACCACGCACCCCACTCCTCACTCACTCACTCCCCCATCGCTCCTCATCCCCATCCCTCCTCACTCACTCACCCCACCCACTCGCTCACTCACTCACCCCCTCACCACTCACCCCCACTCCTCACTCACTCANCTCACTCACTCATNGCCCCCACTCACTCACTCANCCCACTCACTCACCCCACTCCTCCCCCTCCTCACTCACCCTCACCACNCCCCACTCACTCACCCACCCCCCTCCTCACTCCTCACTCNCCCCACTCCTCACTCACTCACTCCCACTCCTCACTCACTCACCCCACTCACTCCTCACTCACCCCCTCACTCACCCACCCCCCCACTCANCCCCANCCACTCACCCACTCCTCCACTCATNCCCACTCCTCACTCACTCACTCNCCCCACTCCTCCCTCATCCCCCTCACTCACTCATCCCCACTCACTCCACCTCACTCACTCACCCTCACTCACTCACTCACTCANCCCCCTCACTCACTCCCCCTCACTCCTCACTCACTCCTCACCCNCACTCATCCCCACTCACCCCNACTCCTCACTCCTCACCCACTCCTCACTCCGCCCTCACTCACTNCCCACTCCTCACTCANCCCCACCACTCACCCCACTCCTCGCTNCCACTCGCCACTCACCCACTCAACTCACTCACTCACTCANCCCCACTCCTCACTCACCCCACTCCTCACTCACTCACCCCCACTCACTCCTCACTCACTCACTCCCCACTCCTCCACACTCACTCACCCCTCACTCACTCACTCACCCACTCACTCCTCACTCACCCCCACTCCTCTCCCCCTCACTCACTCTCCACTCCTCACCCCACTCACTCACTNGCCCCCACTCACTCACTCACTCCCCCACTCACTCACTCGCCCCCACTCCTCACTCGCTCCCACTCGCTCACTCCCCACTCCTCACTCACTCACCCCTACTCCTCACTCACTCACTCGCCCCACTCCTCACTCACTCGCTCACTCGCTCANCCCACTCCTCACCCTCTCACTCACTCACTCACCCCACTCACTCCTCACTCACTCACCCACTCACTCCTCCCCACTCACTCACTCACCCCACACTCNCTCACTCACTCCCCACTCCTCACTCCCCACACACTCACTCGCCCCCACTCCTCACTCATCCATCCCCACTCCTCACCCCTCACTCACCCCCACTCACTCATCCCCCTCACTCACTCACCCCCTACTCACTCANCCCCACTCACTCANCCCCACTCACTCACTCGCCCCCACTCACTCACTCACTCACTCGCTCCCACTCCTCATCCCNACTCCTCATACCCACTTACTCACCACTACCCCTCACTCACTCACCCCACTCNCTCACTCACTNCCCACTCACTCACTCCCCCTCACTCACTCACCCCCACTCCTCACTCACTCATCCCCCACTCATCCCCACTCACTCACCCCACTCACTCCTCACTCACCACCCCACACCTGTCTACACCTTATCAGTGCCCTACCTTACTACAGACCCAACTCAGACCTTTATTGATCACTCAGTGACCCTGATACATCTGAACGTACATCCTCCAAAGTCCCATCACAAGGAACAAACACAAACAAATAGACAAAAATGNTTTTAAATCCTTTATATTAAGCTCATTGCTTGCTTGCTTACGACCGTGCAAAATTTTCGGTCGTTTTTTAACCCACTTCCCGTGATCCAATCGAGCTGACATTTTGCACACAGACTCGTTGTGCGTGACAATTTATTTTCTGAAAAAAAATTTTCACCAAAATTTTACACTTTTTAGGACATATTTTTTCATATTTAATTTAAAATACCAATGTGATAAAAATAAAACTCTTACTCAAGAAAAACAGAAATGAATAATACAATAAAACCGATGCCACGCATATAAAGGATTTATAGTGAAAAACTTTGGTTTTACGGGTTAATTTTTTATTACCCAGCATTGAAACGGCCGCTCTCCGTATGACCTGACAACTCAATCTCCCTGCACAAGAACACGGAATAAACCGTGCGGATTGACAGTCCTGCCACCCACTCACTACCCACTCACTACCCACCACCACTCCCTCCCCCCTCTCCATCTCTACCCCCACCACCACCACCATCTCCCTCCCCACCCTCTCCATCTCTACCCCCACCACCACCACCACTCCCTCCCCCTCTCTCCATCTCTACCCCCACCCACGCTACCATCTCCCCACTCTCCCCCACCTCCCACCCTGTCACATCTGCTCACCTTGCCCCTGTCCACCACGTGTGCGTCTCCTGCCACCACCAGATGGGATCCCAATCTCCGCATGACGCCTGAACAGGCGCTGGCTCACAGCTGGCTACAAACCACCCGAACCANTACCAGGGCCACCACCATCCGGGCCACCACCACCATTAGGGCCAACCCCACCACCAGAGAGACACCCCCACCACCACCACCAGGGNCACCACCACCACCATCAGGGCTACCCCACCANCACCACCACGCACCACCACCATCAGCAGCAGCACCACTCCAGTGCAGGGCTCTGCAGCTGCTGAGCCACGGTGAGCCTCTCTCTGTGTACCTCGCCTGGTACGCAGGAGGTCGTGGGTTCGATCCCGACCCTGATGAGATGTTAACTACCTCGCCTGGTACGCAGGAGGTCATGGGTCTCTGTCCCCGTGGTGGTCACCACGTAGATTCTTCTCAGGGTCCTCCAGATTTTCACCTCCACGTTTAGAATCGGCTTCGCACACTTCGCGTACTTGACTGCCGCTATGAATGTCCACGCGATGCAGATGATGATGATGACGATGTTATCAGCCAAGTTGATTCGGCTATCAGCTGAGATGGCCAAGTCACTTCTGGTCTACGTGGGTCTCTGTGGGTCTCTGTGGGTCTCTGTCTCTGTGGGTCTCTGTGAGTCTATGCGTCTCTGTGGGTCTCTGTGGGTCTCTGTGGATCTATGGGTCTCTGTGGGTCTGTGTGGGTCTCTGTGAGTCTATGGATCTCTGTAGGTCTGTGTGGGTCTCTGTGAGTCTATGGATCTCTGTGGGTCTGGATCTATGGGTCTCNGTGATTATGGTCTCGGTGGGTCTGTATGGGTCTGTATGAGTATGGGTCTCTATGAGTATCGGTCTCTGTAGATCTCTATGGGTCTGTATGAGTATGGGTCTATGTGGGTCTGATGATGACGATGCTGACGATATGATGACGATGATGATGATGTTGATGATGATGTTGATGACGATGCTGACGATGACGACGACGATGATGATACGATGATGATGATGATNACGACGACGACGATGATGACNATGATGATGATGATGATGATGATGCGCTGCTGTGGTGCTGCTGCCTCTCTCCACAGAGCGGAGCCGGAGAAGAAGCTCCCATCATCATCGTCATCGTCATCGTCATCATCGTCGTCATCATCATCGTCGTCATCATCGTCGTCATCATCACACACTCACTCACCACCCACACTCACCACCCACACTCAAGCCACCACACTCACCACACTCACCACACACACCACCACACTCANCACCACACTCACCACACTCAACCACACTCACCACCCACACTCACCACCCACTTACCACACTCACCACCACACTCANCACCACACTCACCACACTCACAACCACACNCATCCACCACACTCACCACACTCACANCCACACCACCACCACACTCACCACACTCACCACACTCACCACACTCACACCACCACCACACTCACCACTCACACTCACCACCCACCNCACGACCACCCACACTNCACTCACCACCACACTNACNACACCACCACCACACTCACACTCACACTCACCACACACCACACCACCACACACACACCACCACCACTCACCACACACACTCACACCCACCTCACCACACTCACACACACCCCACCACCACCACACTCACCANCCACTCACACACACTCACCACACACACTCANCACCCACACTCANACCACACTCACCACCACACTCACCACCGCACTCACCACCACACTCACCACACAATGGACTAGAGCCTGCCTAGCCACGTGTGCGTGTGAAGATTAGGAGAGAGATAAGAAAGTTATAATGTAATAATGTGTACATATACATCTAGACCATTGTTTGTTTATCGATTGTTGTTGCTAATAAATAAGCGGACTCAACAGAACGCTGCAATTGTGTTTGTTGTGGCGAGATGCTGCTGCTGGGTCTCAGGTGACTTGGGTCCAGATGTTGACTACCTCGCCTGGTACACAGGAGGTCGTGGGTTAAATTCTGACCCTGGTGAGATGTTGACTACCTCGCCTGGTACACAGGAGGTCGTGGGTTAAATTCTGACTACCTCGCCTGGTACACAGGAGGTCGTGGGTTAAATTCCGACCCCTGGTGAGATGTTGACTACCTCGCCTGGTACACNGGAGGTCGTGGGTTAAATCCGACCCTGATGAGATGTTGACTACCTCGCCTGGTACACAGGAGGTCGTGGGTTAAATCGACCCTGGTGAGATGTTGACTAGCTCGCCTGGTACAGGAGGTCGTGGGTTAAATTCGACCCTGTGATATGTTGACTAGCTCGCCTGGTACACAGGAGGTCTGTGAGATGTTGACTACCTCGCCTGGTACACAGGAGGTCGTGGGTTATTCCGACCCTGGTGAGATGTTGACTAGCTCGCCTGGTACACAGGAGGTCGTGGGTTAAATTCGACCCTGATGAGATGTTGACTACCTCGCCTGGTATACAGGAGGTCATGGGTTAAATTCGACCCTGATGAGATGTTGACTACCTCGCCTGGTACACAGGAGGTCGTGGGTTAAATTCTGACCCTGATGAATGTTAACTACCTCGCCAGGTNCACAGGAGGTCGTGGTTAAATTCCGACCCTGATGAGATGTTGACTACCTCGCCTGGTACACAGGAGGTCGTGGTTCAATTCCGACCCTGATGAGATGTTGACTACCTCGCCTGGTACACAGGAGGTCGTGAGTTAATTCGACCCTGATGAGATGTTACTTATCCACACTACAAATTGCAATCACCTTCGCTAGCTACTGCCATAGCTCCCATGTTACCCGCCTCCACATTCCCTACACGACATAAGCATCCCTACCTATCCACATACGCATTACAATCACCCTCACCGGCCACTCCATAGAGCTCCCATAGGCTCCACGTTACCAGCCTCCACATTTCCACATGACATAAGCTCCATACCTATCCCTACGCATTACAATCACCCTCGCCGGCCACTCCCATAGAGCTCCCATAGGCTCCCACGTTACCAGCCCTCCACATTCCCTACATGACATAAGCCTCTTCCTGGTTCTTTCGGTAAAGTCACGTAGAAGGGAAGTAATAAAATAATAAAAATAAAACATATAAAATTATTTCACGACGTTTCGGCCACAACGCAAGGGTCCTCAGGTAAAACCATCCGTCGAGGCGAAGAGTCTGAATGAAACAGCACACATTGGAGCATAATATAAGCTGGGCGCATTGAGGAGCATATCAAGATGATTAGCATATTTAAAATGCAGGTGTGATAGTACTGATATCAAAATCCTGATTAAACACAAGATCCAGGTCCGATTCAACACAGTACATAAAATCCGTGATCTGGTCCCGTCTGTAAAAGATGTGGTTCCAGACATACAGTACCCTGGCGTCTACAAACTAAGTTTCCTCTGTGGTAGCAGTTACATTGGAGAAACCAAACGACATGTCTCGGACCGCATCCGTGAACATAAAGCAGACCTGAACACGGTAGGACAAACACCTCAGCCGTGGCAGATCATTGTTACAATTCAGTGGGCTCACATGACATTGACTTCTCCAAGACAGAGGTTCTTTGCAAGCCATCTGGCTATCATGAGAGATTCGTTCATGAGGCGATCCACATATACAAACACAGAGACAATTTCAACGAGAAGATGGATTCTGGCTTAGCAATCATTGGAAGGACGTAATAAACCATTTCGGATCATAACTGATTGTGTTCACGTTTACGGTGACTTTCAGACCGCGTTCCACTCACTGGCATGGTGCAGTGTGCAGAGTAATGTATGGTGTCGTAATTGTATAGTAAATATATAGCAGTGTGATACACATTAGGGTGGGTAGAATAATACATAGTGTTATATTAAAATGATAAGGCAGCAACTGCAGCAGCAGCAACTGCAGCAGCAGCAACTGCAGCAGCAGCAGCAGCAGCAGCAGCAGCAACTGCAGCAGCAGCAGCAACTGCAGCAGCAACTGCAGCAGCAGCAACTGCAAGCAGCAACTGCAGCAGCAGCAACTGCAGCAGCAGCAGCAACTGCAGCAGCAGCAACAGCAGCAGCAGCAACTNCAGCAGCAGCAACTGCAGCAGCAGCAGCAACTGCAGCAGCAGCAACTGCAGCAGCAGCAGCAACTGCGGCAGCAGCAGCAACTGCAGCAGCAGCAGCAGCAGCAACTGCAGCAGCAGCAGCAACTGCAGCAGCAGCAGCAGCAGCAACTGCAGCAGCAGCAGCAACTGCAGCAGCAGCAGCAACTGCAGCAGCAGCAACTGCAGCAGCAGCAGCAGCAACTGCAGCAGCACTGCAGCAGCAGCAGCAGCAGCAACTGCAGCAGCAGCAGCAGCAGAGCAACAGCAGCAGCAGCANCTGCAGCAGCAGCAGCAACTGCAGCAGCAGCAGCAACTGCAGCAGCAGCAACTGCAGCAGCAGCAGCAGCAACTGCAGCAGCAGCAGTAGCAACTGCAGCAGCAGCAGCAACTGCAGCAGCAGCAACTGCAGCAGCAGCAGCAACTGCAGCAGCAACTGCAGCAGCAGCAGCAGCAGCAGCAGCAACTGCAGCAGCAGCAGCAACTGCAGCANCAGCAGCAGCAGCAGCAGCAGCAGCAACTNCAGCAGCAGCAACTNCAGCAGCAGCAACTGCAGCAGCAGCAGCAACTGCAGCAGCAGCAGCANAAACTGCAGCAGCAACTGCAGCAGCAGCAACTGCAGCTCCCTTTGATGCTGTTAATCCTGCATAACGCACATGCATATGCAGTACTAATCACATTCCTGCATTTCCCATAAATATGCTAAATTCCTCTTGATATGCAAATTCCTTTGTCAATGCGCCCAGCTTATATATATGCTCCAAGCTCGTGTGCTGTTTCATTCAGACTCTGTCACCTCGACGGACCTGGTTTTCACCTGAGGACGGCTGCTTGCGTTGTGGCCGAAACGTCGTGAGAATAATTTTATTATGTTTTATTTTATTATTTTATTACTTCCCTTCTACGTGACTTTACCGAAAGAACCAGGAAGAGGCTTATATCATGTAGGGAATGTGGAGGGCTGGTAACGTGGGAGCCTATGGGAGCTCTATGGGAGTCGAGGGTGATTGTAATGCGTAGTGTGGATAGGTATGGATGCTTATGTCATGTAGGAAATGTGGAGGGCTGGTAACGTGGAGCCTAGGGAGCTCTATNGGAGTGGCCGGTGAGGGTGATTGTAATGCGTAGTGTGGATAGGTAGGATGCTTATGTCGTGTAGGGAATGTGGAGGCGGGTAACATGGGAGCCTATGGCAGTAGCTAGCGAAGGTGATTGCAATTTGTAGTGTGGATAAGTAACATCTCATCAGNGTCGAATTGAACTCACGACCTCCTGTGTACCAGGCGAGGTAGTCAACATCTCATCAGATTGAACCCACGACCTCCTGTGTACCAGGCGAGGTAGTCAACATCTCATCAGGGTCGGAATTGAACCACGACCTCCTGTGTACCAGGCGAGGTAGTCAACATCTCATCAGGTGAACCACGACCTCCTGTGTACCAGGCGAGGTAGTCAACATCTCATCAGGGTCGGAATTGAACCACGACCTCCTGTGAACCAGGCGAGGTAGTCAACATCTCATCAGATTGAACCCACGACCTCCTGTAACCAGGCGAGGTAGTTAACATCTCATCAGGTCGAACCCACTACCTCCTGTGTACCAGGCGAGGTAGTCAACATCTCATCAGGTCGAATTTAACCCACGACCTCCTGTGTACCAGGCGAGGTAGTTAACATCTCATCAGGTCGAATTTAACCCACGACCTCCTGTGTACCAGGCGAGGTAGTCAACATCTCATCAGGTCGAATTTCCATGACCTCCTGTATACCAGGCGAGGTAGTCAACATCTCATCAGATTTAACCACGACCTCCTGTGACCAGGCAGGTAGTCAACATCTCATCAGGTCNAACCCACGACCTCCTGTGTACCAGGCGAGGTAGTCAACATCTCATCAGGTCGAATTTAACCCATGACCCCTGTATACCAGGCGAGGTAGTCAACATCTCATCAGGTCGAATTTAACCACGACCTCCTGTGTACCAGGCGAGGTAGTCAACATCTCATCAGATTGAACCCACGACCTCCTGTGTACCAGGCGAGGTAGTTAACATCTCATCAGTCGAACCCACGACCTCCTGTGTACCAGGCGAGGTAGTAACATCTCATCAGGTCGAATTTAACCCATGACCTGTATACCAGGCGAGGTAGTCAACATCTCATCANATTTAACCCACGATCTGTGTACCAGGCGAGGTAGTCAACATCTCACCAGATCGAACCACGATCTGTGTACCAGGCGAGGTAGTCAACATCTCATCAGGTCGAATTTAACCCAGACCTCCTGTNTACCAGGCGAGGTAGTCAACATCTCATCAGGGTCGGAATTTAACCCACGACCTCCTGTGTACCAGGCGAGGTAGTAACATTCATCAGGTCAGAATTTAACCCACGACCTCCTGTGTACCAGCGAGTAGTTAACATTCATCAGGTCGGAATTTAACCACGACCTCCTGTGTACCAGGCGAGGTAGTTAACATTTCATCAGGTCAATTTAACCCACGNCCTCCTGTGTNCCAGCGAGTAGTTAACATTTCATCAGGGTCGTTTAACCCACGACCTCCTGTGTACCAGGCGAGGTAGTCAACATCACAGGGTCGAAATTAACCACGACTCCTGTGTACCAGGCGAGGTAGTAACATCTCATCAGGTCGAAATTTAACCCACGACCTCCTGTGTACCAGGCNAGGTAGTCAACANCTCACCAGGATCNGAATTTAACCACGCCCACCCCTGTGTACCAGGCGAGGTAGTCAAATCTGGNCCAAGNCACCTNCCCAGGCAGCAGCACTCGCCACNACAAACACAATTGAGCGTTCTGTTTATTAACNACAATCGATNAACAAACATGGTCTGATGTATATGTACACATTATTCATTGTAACTTTTCTTANCTCTATCCTACTCTTGGTGGCTAGGCAGGCTTAGTCATTTAGTGGTGAGTGNGGTGGTGAGTGGGTGGTGAGTGACGGGTGGTGAGTGTGGGTGGGTGAGTGTGTGGTGAGTGCGGGTGGTGAGTNCGGGTGGTGAGTGTNGGNGGTGAGGGTGAGTGTGGTGAGTGTGGTGGTGTGGTGANGGTGTGTGGTGAGTGTGTGTGTGAGTGTNGTGAGTGTNGGTGAGTGAGTGTGGTGAGTGTGGTGTGGTGGGTGAGTGTGGTGGTGAGTGTGGTGAGCTTTACCTGGTAGTGGTGTGGTAGTGTAGTGTAGGTGGGTGGTGAGTGAGTGTNGGTTAGTGGTGTGAGTGTNGTGAGTGNGGNGGTGAGTGGGTGGTGAGTGTGGTGGGGGGTGGTGGGTGAGTGTGGTGGTGGTGTGGTGGTGAGTGTGGTGTGTGGCTGGGNNGTGGTGTGGTGAGTGGTGNTGAGNGNGGTGGTGGTGGGTGAGTGTGGGTGGTGANTGTGGTGGCGGTGAGTGTGAGTGTGGAGTGGTGGGGNGGTGGTGTGGTGAGTGAGNGGTGTGGTGGTGAGTGGGGTGNGTGTNGGTNGTGGGGGGTGTGAGTGAGGGTGGTGAGTGTGGTGTGTTGGTGGTGGTGAGTGTGAGTGGTGNGTGGTGTGAGTGAGGNTGAGGGGTGAGTGTGGTGGTGAGAGTGGGTGGTGAGTGGGTGGTGAGTGTGGTGTGGGTGGTGGTGGTCTGGTGAGTGTGGGGAATGTGGATGTGTGGTTGATGTGGTGNGGGGGGTGGTNTGGGTGTGANTGGGTGGTGAGTGAGTGANTGAGTGTGGTGGANTGGAAGGTGGGGGGGNGAGTGAGTGGANGGTGGGNTGTGAGTGTGAGTGGTGGNTAGTGNTNGGATGGTGAGGGGANTGAGTGTGAGTGAGTGGTGTGAGGTGGGAGTGACTCTGNGGGGAGGAGTGAGTGTGTCGAGTGTGAATGTGTGGTGTGAGTGTGGGGCCANTGGGTGGTGAGTGANTGTGGTGAGTGTGGGTGGTGAGTGTGGTGGTGAGTGAGTGTGGTGAGTGGTGGTTGGTGAGTGTGGTGGTGAGTGTGGATGGTGAGTGTGGGTCCACTCCGCTACTCTGCCGTGGGTTGACCACCACAGAGCATCAGGCGTCTGAGGAGCGAGCGGACTGAGCGTAGCGCCCTGCGCACACGCGCCATGACCCTCGCTNCCTCTCCTCCTCCTCTTCCTCCTCCTCCTTCTCTTCATCCTCCTCGTCGTTGTCGCCATCCTCCTGCGTNTCCAGCACCTCCAGCACCTCCACCANCTCCGTCCTCTCTCCAAAGGTCTGGGTGAGCGGTTGGACGACGATGACGATGACGACGATGATGATGACGATGGATCTTCTCCTCCGCTCCGCTCTGTGNAGAGAGAGAGGCAGCAGCACCACAGCATCATCATCATCATCGTCATCATCGTCATCAACTCATCATCATCGTCACATCATCGTCTCGTCGTCAGCATCTCACAGAGACCCACATCATCATCAGATCTACACCGATACTCATCATATTCNGAGCCATACTAACAGAGCCCATATAGACCCCAGAGTCCCATACTCATAGAGACCCATAGACCCACCGAGANCCATAATCACAGAGACCCATAGACCCACAGAGACCCACAGAGANCCATNGATTCAGAGACCCACACGANCCACAAAGACCCATACTCATACAGCCCATACAATCTCAGAGACCCATACTCATAGAGACCCATACAGACCACCGAGACCCATCACAGAGACCCATAGACCCACAGACCATAGACTCACAGAGACCCACAGACCACAAGACCCAGAGACCCACAGAGACCCACAGAGTCCCATACTCAAAGACCCATACAGACCCATACTCATAGAGACCCATACAGACCCACCGAGACCCAAAATCACAGAGACCATAGACCACAGAGACCCATAGACTCACAGAGACCACACAGACCCACACAGACCACAGAACCCACAGAGTCCCATACTCATAAAGACCCATACAGATTCATACAGACCAATACTCATACAGACCCATACAGACCGACCAAGACCCATAATCACAGAGACCCATAGACCACAGAGACCCATACAGACCACAGAGACCCACAGAGTCCATAGTCATCCATACANCCATACATCCAATACTCATACAGACCCCATACAGACCACCAAGACCATAATCACAGAGACCCATAGATTCATAGACCCACAGAGACCCACAGAGACCACAGAGACCCATAGANCCACAGATACCCATAGACCCNAAGAGACCCACAGAGACCCATAGACCACAGAGACCCACAGAGACCCACAGAGAGACCCATAGATCCATAGAGACCACAGAGACCCACAGACCACAGAGACACACAGAGACCACAGAGACCCATAGACCACAGAGACCCATNGACCCACAGAGACCACACAGACCACAGNGANCCACAGANCCACAGACCACAGAGACCACAGACCACAGAGACACCATAGATCCACAGAGACCCATAGACCCACAGAGACCCATAGACCCACAGAGACCCACAGAGACCCATAGACCCACAGACCAGAAGTGACCCANCTCAGCTGATAGCGAATCAAGTGGCTGATAACATCATCATCACATCTGCATCATAGCGACAGTCAAATACTCGAAGTGCGTGACGCCGATTCTAAACGTGGANGAGGAAATCTGGAGACCCTGAGAAGAATCCACGCCGTGACCACCACNGGGACAGAAACGCAGACTGCAGATAACAGCAGCAGCAGCAGGCATCGTAGTGTCGTCGAACCCACGACCTGCGTACCGGCGATTCTCATCGGGTTGGATCGAACCACGACCTCCTGCGTACCAGGCGAGGTAGTCAACACTCATCAGGGTCNGGAAACCCAGACTCCTGGTACCAGGCGAGGTAGCAACANCTCATCAGGGTCGGGATCGAACCACGACCTCCTGCGTACCAGGCGAGGTAGTCAACATCTCATCAGGGTCGGATTGAACCCACGACCTCCTGCGTACCAGGCGAGGTAGTCAACATCTCATAGGGTCGGGATTGAACCCACGACCTCCTGCGTACCAGGCGAGGTACACAGAGAGAGACTCACCGTGGCTCAGCAGCTGCAGAGCCCTGCACTGGAGTGGTGCTGCTGGTGGTGGTGGTGGCCCAGTTGGTGTGTCGGCCNGTGGTGGTGGTGGCCCGGATGTGGCGGTGGTGGGGTAGCGCTGANGGTGGTGGTGGTGGCCTNGGTGGTGGTGGTGGTGGGGGCTGATGGTGCTGCNGCTGCTGTGGTNGAGTGGCTCATGCTGCTGCTGCTGCTGCTGTGTGGTGGCTCTGCTGCTGCTGCTCTGTGGTGGTGGCCCCTGCTGTGCTGNTGTGTGGTGGNGGTGCCCGGATGGTGCTGCTGCTGCTGGTGGGTGGTGGTTTGTAGCCAGCTGTGAGCCAGCGCCTGTTCAGGCGTCATGCGGAGATTGGGATCACTGGTGGTNGGAGGAGGAGGAGGAGANGCAGCACCACGTGGTGACAGGGCAAGGTGAGAAGATGTGACAGGGTGGGAGGTGGGGGAGAGTGGGAGATGGTGGCGTNGTGAGGGAGGGGGGTAGAGATGGAGAGGGGGANGTGGTGGTGAGTGGGTGCAGAGCTGTAGTAAGGTAGGGCACTGATAAGGTGTTGGGTGGTGAGTGGGATGAGTGAGTGAGTGGGTTGAGTGAGTGAGTGGGTGAGTGAGTGGNTGAGTGAGTGAGTGGTAAGTNGAGTGAGTGAGTGGGGTGAGTGAGTGAGTGAGTTGAGTGGGANGAGTGAGTGGATGANTGGGTGAGTGAGTGGGATGAGTGAGTGAGTGAGTGAGATGGGTGAGTGAGTGAGTGGGTGAGTGATGGGGTGAGTGAGTGGGATAAGCGGGTGGGGTGAGCGAGTGAGTGAGGATAGTGGTGTGAGGATGAGCGAGTCGGGGTGAGCGAGGGTGAGCGAGGGGTGAGTGTGGTTCGTACTGGAGGCAGCGGCTGACAAGTCCACCAGCTGAGGTGGTGTCCCTGCAGTGCGCGGTGCAGGACAGGCTGCCAGGTGGACGCTGCTGGGACACGTTGTAGGGAGACCCTCAGGGTCTGCAGAGAGACAGAGACGCACGCAGAGTCACCGCCACACTCGCCCACATACCCAGTCAGCACTTGACTACCCACCTTCATACACACCTACATACCAACTCACCCACCCACCCACTCACGTACCACTCACCTACTATCAACTCACCCACCCACCACTCACGTACCCACCCACTAACCCACTCACTCAGCCACCACTGACTCCCNTACCTACTCACCTTCCCAATCACCACCANCCACCACTCACCACTCACCACCACTCACCACCACCACCACCACTCACCTACCCACCCTACTCCACCCACANGCTCCCACCCTNCNCCCACCCACCCACCCCCACTCNCATCAGAGACCCCCCCCANCCCCCCCCCCACCCCCCCCACAAATAACGCACTCCACCCACTACTCACANGCCCCACCCCACCACTANCAAGTATTAAGACCACTCANCCACTAACTACCCACTCTCCTGGANCCACCTACATACCACCANCCANCCACNCATCCACTNACCANCCACCACCTTCACTCATCACCACTCACCCACCCAACCCACTCACCCACCACTCACCTANCCACTACCTANCCACTNACCCANCCACTCACCTACCACTCACCTACCCACTCACCCACCCATCCCCACTCACCCCTACTCACCTACCAACANCTCACTAGAGCCCACCCCAGCCGGAATGGGTTATACCCAGCCCAGCCTCANCTNCCTACTCACCTAACCACTACCCACCCACCCCCACCACCAACTCACCTACCTACTNCCCACCACCACCCACTCACCCACCCACCCCACCCACTCACCTACCCAACAACTCACTCACCACCCACATCTACCTACTCACCTACCAACTCACCCANCCACCCAACCACCACTCACCCACCACTCACTCACCCACCACCACTCACCCACCATCACCTACCACTCACCTACCAACTCACTCACCACCACTCACCACCACACTCACCACCACCCACTCACCTACCCATCCACCCGCTCACTCACACCAGCCTGCCGAGCCTTCGACTCACCAAAGTAAAGTGTCCGTTAGGGGCTTCGTCCACCATCTTTTCGGGGCATGCCAGGATCTGCNCGTGGTTTCAGACGAAGCAAAAGGAGGAGGAGGGGGAGGANGAGGGGGGAGGAGNGGAGGAGGAGGGGAGGAGGGGAGGAGAGGGGGGGGGAGGGGGGGAGGGGAGGAGGAGGAGAGAGANGCTTTCANGGGGGGAANGGAGAGGAGAGGAANGGANGNGNAGGAGGGGAGGAGGAGNAGGGGGTTACATAGCCTCACGGGCCCATTGTGGTGAGAGGGAAAATTCTATGAGTGGGTCTCTGTTGGTCTGTTGGGTCTCTGTGGGTCTGATGGGTCTCTGTGGGTTGTTGTGGGTCTTATGGGTCTTGTTGTATGGGTCTCTGCTGGGCTGTGTGGGTAATCACAAGCTGTATGNGNCTGTATGGGTCTCTGTGGTCTGTATGGTCTCTATGAGTATGGGTCTCTGTGGGTCTGTATGGTCTGTANGGGTCTCTGTGGGTCTGTTGGGTCTCTGTGGGTCTGTATGGGTCCTGAGTATGGGTCTCTGGGGTCTGTATGGGTCTCTTGGGTCTTATGGGTCTCTGNGGTGAGTATGGTCTCTGTGCAGACCAACAGAGACCCATAGAGTGCCTGCCCACCCACCACACCCACCGTACCACCCACAGCCCGTACCTGATGCAGCAGTGCAGGTGCTCTTCTATGTCCGTGAGCAAAGAGATCCTTGCCGGCCATCTCGGCCATGGTGCACCAGCCCCACATGTCCACAGCGCACGTGCTGGTAGCAGCGGCAACTCCGGGGAATGTAGGAACGTCCCACCACGGTTTGGGTGCACAACAACAACAGCAACAACAATGACAACAACAACGACAATGAATATGAGTAGAGGTCNTCCCAGATTGTCTTCACCAGAGTACCGTGACCCCATACACCACCACCACCCCACCACCACTACANCACCACACCACACCACCACCACCACTATACCCACCCTACCCCACCACATCACCACCACTATCCACCATACCACCACTACCCACTACCACCAACCACAGAGGTCCAAACGGGTTTTGATCTTACCCGTACCCGGCCGCCCAGCGCAAACGGGTCCCTGTACCCGATACCCGGCCGGGTACGGGTACAGGTATCCATTTGCGACCCTGGTGCGGCCGGGTACGGGTACGGGTAGACCGTGAGTAACTGGGTGAGTCACCGTTTGTCACTCATTTCCCACATCTTGCCTCACCAAGTTCCTAGAATCAACCCACCCGGCCTGCAACGGGCTTCATCCCAGGAGGTTGCAATGGGGTACCTGATACCCGTACCCTCCGTTACCCGGCCGGGTACGGGTACAGCCGGGTACGGGTACCCATTTGCGACCCTGGTGCGGCCGGGTACGGGTACGGGTGGGTACGGGTACGGGTAGGGTAGGGTAGGGTAGGGTACGGGTACGAGGGGTAAGAATCAAAACCCGTTTGCAGCTCTGCANCACAGCGGGTGGCGCTGTGCAAGTGGCGTGACGCTGAACCTCACTGAGTGGCTGCGTCGGGTGGCGGCGGGTCGGACAACACAACGTTGACGTTGACGCGAACTAACCCTGAAAAAAAAAAGCTCCACGCACGTAAAGCCACTCACAGTGAGACTTCAGGTAGCAGCTGCAGCCGAAGTCGGTGACCCTCACTTTGCCGGCCGCCGTGAGCAGAATGTTGTCCTGGACAAAGGGAGGGACAGAGAAGAATTCCACGCTCTGAGGTTATGGCAAGAGTGTCCATGCAAAGTGACGCATTGACACCCACACGGGCAGCCCCCCCTCCGCCACTTTCGGCACGGGCTACGTGCCTGAGACCCGTTCAAAATCTTTTAATAAACTAGCCGCTCCGCTCACCGGCTTGATGTCTCCGTGGACGATGCCCCGTCGCTTGGCGTACAGCAGGAAGTCGAGGATGGTCCTGGTGTACTCCCTCAAGCGCCTCACGCAGATTCGCTTGATGCTCCCTTTGTTCATCACGTCATAGAGGCTCTTCCTGTGACGACAACGACGACGATAATTGTTTTAAATCCTTTATATTAAGTTCGCTTGCTTGCTTACGACGGTGCAAATCTTTCGGTCGTTTTTTAACCCACTTCCCGTGACAAAAATATTATATTTAATTACCAATTGCTTAATGGTGCAATGCAATCATCTGACCCATACGTGGCAGCCATCTCAAGCCAGAGGACGAGAGGACTCTAGCCGCCACGCATATAAAGGATTTAGAGTGAAAAACTTAGTTTTTACGGGTTATACTTGTTTTACCCTTCTATCTGGCAACAAAACTGACACCTAGATTTGAAGCTTTCGTGACTGCAAGGATTCATATTCTTAGGTTTTTTCGGTAAAGTCACGTAGGTAAAATAAAATAAAAATCACGACGTTTCGGAGGCAACACAAGCTTCCGTCTTCAGGTGGAACCGTCACATAACGAGCTGTATCAAGTGACAAAAGATACAGCTGTCGTGCTGTGACGGTTCCACCTGAAGACGGAAGCTTGTGTTGCCTCCGAAACGTCGTGATTTTTATTTTATTTTTACTTTTATTAATTTAAAAAAATTTCCCACGTGACTTTACCGNAAAAAACCTATGAATATGAATCCTTGCAGTCACGAAAGCTTCAAATCTAGAATTCCGAAATAAATCAACTATCGAGCGGAGCAATGGACACGCACGTGGGTGGGTGGGTGGGGAGGTAGGGGGGAGGTTCGCGTACTTCAAGAGCTCGACGACGAGGCAATTGTGTCCGCGGAATTGGAACGTGTCCAGGAGCCGGATGACTCCGTAGCGCTCATCGCTGGCCTTGCCCTGCAGCTCCTTGGTCACCTCCAGCTCCGTCCTCTGGCGGGACGCTGTCGAGGTGCTGCGTAGAGGAGGGGGAGGCCACGACATCAACGGTGACTGTGTGGCTGACTCTGTGGGTGACTCTGTNGGGGTGACTCTGTGGGTGTCTCTGTGGGTCTCTGTGTGTGACTTTGTGGGGTCTCTGTGGGTGACTCTGTGTGGGTGACTGGGTGACTCTGTGGGTGTCTCTGTTGGTGTCTCTGTGTGGGTGTCTCTGTGGGTGTCTCTGTGGGTCTCTAAGGGTCTTGGTGTATCTGTGGGTCTTTCAGGGTCTGGGTGTATCTGTGGGTCTCTAAGGGTCTGGGTGTATCTGTGGGTCTCCAAGGGTCTGGGTGTATCTGTGGGTCTCCAAGGGTCTGGGTGTCTCTGTGGGTGTCTCTGTGGGTCTCTGTGGGTGTCTCTTTGGATGTCTCTGTGGGTGTAGTTTGCAGCAGTTAGTATTTTGTCAGCGAGTCCATAGTCAATGGCAGTGTCCACGGCGGTGCCTCCAATCGTTTGATGATTATTTCCGAGAGCGCGGGCCACCGCGGACTCACCACAAGGGCAGCGACAGGATCTTGACGGCCACGAGCGTTTTGGTTTTGTGGTCGAGGCACTGCAGCACCAGGCCCTGGCCTCCCTCGCCGTCAGCTTCTGCACCTCGTAGCGGTAGTGGAGCTGCTCCTTGCGGACCTGGGAGGCGGAGGAGGAGGTACGGACCGGTCGTCAGAGTCGCCGCGATCGGAGCGCCTGACGCTCAATGGTGGTGCAGCAGCGGCAGTCGGGGCTTCCACGGCCGCCATTTTCCACGGCCGCCATTTTCCACCACGGAGGTTTCTATTTGCTTGGGTGCTAGATTGCGCGAATGTTTAAATGCTTGTTAAACTCGCCGAATGATTGACTTGAAGCTTTCGTGACTGCAGGAATTAATATTTTTGGGTCTTTCGGTAAAGTCACAAAGATTGGTTCAAAGAAAAAAATAATAAAATAACGGAAAACTGCGACGTTTCGATCGCAACGCAAGCGGTCGTCTTCCTGATATTTCTATTATTTTCTTTGAACCTGTCTACGTGACTTTAACGAAAGACCCGAGAATACCGAATGCTGTTAAATAAAAATTAATAAAAATTAATAATAATAATTCACGACGTTTATTATTTTANTTTTATTCATTTCAATTTCACTTTTTTACCTACGTGACTTTACCGAAACAACTAAGAGTATGAATCCTTGCAGTCACGAAAGCTTCAAATCTAGAATTAACACTGGGTAGTCAGAGGCTGGTGGTGAGACACTGGTGGTGAGACACTGGTAGTGAGACACTGGGTAGTGAGACACTNGGTAGTGAGACACTGGTGGTGAGACACTGGTGGTGAGACACTGGGTAGTGAGACACTGGTGGTGAGACACTGGGTGGTGAGACACTGGCGGTGAAACACTGGTAGTGAGACACTGGTAGTGAGACACTGGTGGTGAGACACTGGGTGAGACACTGGTGGTGAGACACTGGTGGTGAGACACTGGTGGTGAACACTGGTAGTGAGACACTNGGTAGTGAGACACTGGTGGTGAGACACTGGTGGTGAGACACTGGTGGTGAGACACTGGTNGTGAGACACTGGTAGTGAGACACTGGTGGTGAGACACTGGTGGTGAGACACTGGTAGTGAGACACTNGGTAGTGAGACACTGGTGGTGAGACACTGGTGGTGAGACACTGGTAGTGAGACACTGGTGTGAGACACTGGTAGTGAGACACTGGTAGTGAGACACTGGTAGGTGAGACACTGGTGGTGAGACACTNGGTGGTGAGACACTGGGCAGACACTGGTAGTGAGACACTGGTGGTGAGACACTGGTAGTGAGACACTGGTNGTGAGACACTGTAGTNGTGAGACACTGTGGTGAGACACTGGTGTGAGACACTGGTGGTGAGACACTGGTAGTGAGACACTGGTGGTGAGACACTGGGTAGTGAGACACGGTGACACTGGTGTGAGACACTGGTGGTGAGACACTGGTGGTGAGACAGGTGGATAAAATTCTCAGTGAGAATTTATGTTTAATTGGCAATTATTANTTTATTATTTCCCTTCTACGTGACTTTANCGAAAGAACCAAAAATATGAATCCATGCAGTCACGAAAGCTTAAAATCGAGATTACACANTTATAATCATGCCTTATAACCAATGGTGGAAAAACCTCTGTGGGTGTCTAATGGTGTCTCTTTGGGTGCCTCTGTNGGTCTCAATCGGGAGTGGGGTCTCTGTGGTCTCTATGGGTGTCTCTGTGGGTCTCAATGGGTGTCTCTATGGGTGTCTCTGGGTCTCTGTAGGGTCTCAATTTGGTCTCTATGGTCTCTTGGTCTCTGTGTCTCTATGGGTCTCTGTGGTCTCTGTGTCTCTGGGTCTCTGGGTCTCTGTNGGTCTCTGGGTCTCTGGTCTCTGTNGGTCTCTGTGGGTCTCTATGGNTGTCTCTGTGGGTCTCAGTGTCTCTGTGGGTCTCTATGGTGTCTCTGTGTGGTGTCTCTGTGGTCTCTATGGGTCTCTAGTGGGTCTCTGTGTCTCTGTGGGTCTCTGGTCTCGTGTGGTCTTGTGGGTCTCTGTGTCTCTGTGGTCTCTATGGGTCTCTGTGGGTCTCTATGTCTCTGTGGTCTCTGGTCTCTGTGGGTCTCTATGTCTCTGTGGGTCTCTGGTCTCTGGTCTCTGTGTGTCTCTATGTCTCTGTGGGTTATATGTGTCTCTGTGGGTCTCTATGGGTCTCTTGGGNTGTCTCTGTGGTCTCTATGGGTTCTGTGGTCTCGCAAGTGTCTTATGGGTCTCTGTGGGTCTCAATNTGGGTCCTGGGTCTTATGTGTCTCTGTGAACTAGGGATGTAGTTGTTATCGCGTCGGCCGTCGTTGTTGTCGTCGTCGACAGTGAAGAACCAGCTTGTTCCAGGCCGCCAGCTCCACTTTGGCGATACTCAACTAGGCCCAAAGAGATCCAGGATCGCTGCACACGTGACACAACAACTTTGAACTATTTCTGTTTTGTTTACAGCCATAAGGCCTCCGCTAAAGCTACATCGCGTCTCATCACGTGGAGACTCATATCCACTCAGACTCACAGAGACCCACAAAACCCATACTCATATAGAACCATAGAGACCCATACTCGTATAGTATAGAACCACAGAGATCCATTCATATCGAACCATAAAGACCCAGACCCATATAAAATAAACTATATAAACTCTTGTTCTTTAGACAGGCAACTCCAAAAGAACCAAAGAGATCCCTAGTCATGAAAACCATAGAAACTATTTTTTTTAGCATAACGACCCAGACCACTCATACCAACCATACCACCCACACTAACACCCAACCACTCACCACCAAATCGTACCCCCTCTGGCCACCCNCCACTCACCATGGCCACCAAAACATCCCCCACTACCCATCCCCCCCATCATNAAAAATCCAAANCATNAACCCCAACCATNACATTCATCCCCCANACATTCACCCCCCACCCAACTGGCTGAAATCATCATTCATCACGCTGGAAATATNTACCGGCAGCCAAATACCCTACATCCCCATGCAACATGGNCACCATGAAACCCCCATGCAACATGGCCTCATGAAATCCTAATGCAAAATGGCCACAATGATTCCCCATATAACATGGCCGCAGTGACATCCCCATGCAAAATGGCCGTGCAATAAAGTCCCCATGCAACATGGCCGCATGACATCCCCATGTAACATGGCCGCAAAAAATCCCCTTGCAACATGGCTGCCGTGACATCCCCCATGTAACATGGCATCATAACATCCTCATGCAACATGGCCGCCCTAAAGACCCCATGCATCATGGCCACCGTGAAATCCCCACGTAACATGGCCATAGTGACGTCCCCATGCAACATGGCCGTAGTGATGTCCCCATGCAACATGGCTGCCACAAAGTCCCCTAAAGCAACATGGCCACCGTGAAGTCCCCATGCAACATGGCGGTAGTGACTTCCCCCATTCACCGTGGCCATGTTTGCTCTCACTGCTGTTCTCACCTCGAGGCGATTTGCTGCGGATGGGCCGGTGCCGGCTGCGGACAGCGCGCTCCACGTGTTGCCAGAGACTCCCTCCTCCTCGCTCCAGCTTGGCTCGTCTACACGCACAAAGACAAAGATGAAGATCCCCGTGTAGCCTCAACAGACTGTAGGGGCAAGTGCTGTTAGCGAGTATCACCTATGAAGGCCGGCACGGCACACGAGGGGTGGGTGGCCAGCACCACGCCCGACCGCCTTTGTCTCCCCAGTGGCGATGTTTACACACCGCACCAGGTACTCATTTAAGGCTGAGTCGACCTGGGGAGGCCCAGGGCCAGTTTAGTGCCGGTGGTGTTCATAAGTGTGGTGGTGTTCATAAGGGATGGTGGTGTTCATAAGTGTGGTGGTGTCATAAGTGTGGGTGTGTTCGTAAGGGTGGTGGTGTTTGAGTGTGGGTGGTGTGTAAGTGTGGGTGGTGTTTGTGAGTGAGGGTGGTGTTGGTAAGTGAGGGTGGTGTTGGTAAGTGAGAGTGGGGTGCGTATTGGTGATGATTCAGAGTGGCTTCTCTACGCAAGTCAAGGTTCTGTTGGAAACTGTGGGAGGGGGGAAGGGGTGGAGATGGTGTAGAGAGTCACAACACGAACTCACATCCTCACCACTGTCCCACATCCCCCTACCAGGAACCCACCATTCTCACCACGAACCCCCATCCTCGCCACAAACTCACAACACGGACTCACATCCTCACCACGAACTCATATGGACTCACATCCTCACCACGGACCCACACACTCACCACGAACCCACAAAACGGACCCACACACTCACCACGAACCCACAAAACGGACCCACACACTCACCACGGACCCACACACCTCGAACCCACAAAACGGACCCACAAACTCACCACGAACCCACAATACGGACCACAAACTCACCACGAACCCACAACACGACCCACACACTCACACGGACCACACACTCACCACGAACCCACAACACGGACCACACACACTCACCACGAACCCACAACACGGACCCACACACTCACCACGAACCCACAACACGTACCCACACACTCACCACGAACCCACAACACGTACCCACACACCACGAACCCACATCACGGACCCACACACTCACCACGAACCCACAACACGGACCCACACACCACGAATCCACAACACGGACACACACACTCACCACGAACCCACAACACGGACCCACACACTCACCACGCACCCACATCCTTACCACAGACCCACACAGACTGCCGCTATGAATGTCCACGCGATGCAGATGATGATGATGATATCAGCCAACTTGATTCGGCTATCAGCTGAGATGGCCAAGTCGCTTCTGATCTCTGTGGGTCTCTGTGAGTCTATGTTGGTCTCTGTGAGTCTATGGGTCTCTGTGGGTCTATGGGTCTCGGTGGGTCTGAATGAGTCTGTATGAGTATGGGACTCTGTGGGTCTCTGTGGTCTGTGTGGGTCTCTGTGGGTCTCTGTGATTATGGGTCTCGGTGGGTCTGTATGGGTTTGTATAGTATTGGTCTGTATGGGTCTGTATGGGTCTCCATGAGTATGGGACTCTGTGGGTCTCTGTGGGTCTGTGGGTCTATGGGTCTCTGTGGGTCTCTATGGGTCTCTGTGATTATGGTCTCGGTGCGTCTGTATGGGTCTGTATGGGTCTCTGAGTATGGGACTCTGTGGGTCTCTGTGGTCTCTGTGAGTCTATGGGTCTCTGTGGATCTATGGGTCTTATGAGTATGGGTCTCTGTGGGTCTCTATGAGTATCGGTCTCTGTAGATCTCTATGGGTCTCTGAGTATGGGTCTCTGTCGGTCTGATGACGACGATGCTGACGATGATGACGACGATGATGATGACGATGATGGCGACGACGACGATGATGATGACGATGTTGATGACGATGTTGATGTTGATGATGGCGATGACGCGCTGCTGTGGTGCTGCTGCATCTCTCTCCACAGAGCGGAGCCGGAGAAGAAGCTCCNATCATCGTCATCATCGTCATCGTCGTCACCGCTCACCCAGACCTTTGGAGAGAGGACGGAGGTGGTGGAGGTGGTGGAGACGCAGGAGGAGGATGAGGAGGAGAGGGAGCGAGGGTCATGGCGCGTGTGGGCAGGGCGCTACGCTCAGTCCGCTCGCTCCTCAGACGCCTGATGCTCTGTGGTGGGCGGCCCACGGCAGAGTAGCGGAGTGGACCCACACTCACCACCCACACTCACCACCCACACTCACCACCCACACTCACNCACACTCACCACCCACACTCACCACCCACACTCACACCCACACTCACCCACCTCCCACCNCCACACTCCCCACACTCACTCACCACACTCANCANCCACACTCACCACCCACACTCGCCANCCACACTCACCACACTCACCACCACCACCTCACCACACTCACTCACCACNCACTCACCACCCACACTCACTCACCANCCACTCCCCCACACACTCACCACACTCACCANCNTCACACTCACCACCACACCANCACCACACTCANCACCACACTCACACCACTACTCACCACCCACACTCACNAATCANCACCACCACACTCACCCACTCACCACACACACTCACTCACANTCACCACACCACCACCCAACCACANTCAACACCACACACCACACACNCTCACCCACCACTCACACTCACGACACACACCANCCACACTCACCACCCACACTCACCACACTCACCACANTCNCACACTCACCACACCACACCACATCACACCACACTCACCACCCTACACTCACTACACTCACCACACTCATCCACCCACACTCACCATCCACACTCACACTCACCACNCACACTCACCACACACACTCACAATCANACCACCACCCACAATCATCATCACACTCACCACCACACTCACCACACCACTCACACCCACACTCACCANCCACACTCACCACCCACTCACTACCCACACCACACTCACACTCACACACACTCACACTCTACCACCACATCACCCANACACCACACTCACCACCACACTCACCANACCACTNANCACCACCCACACCANCACCCACACTCANCGCCCACACTCACCACCCGTACTCACCACACTCACCACACAATGGACTAGAGCCTGTCTAGCCACGTGTACGTGTGAAGATTAGGATAGAGATAAGANAAAGTTATAATGTAATAATGTGTACATATACATCTAGACCATGTTGTTTATCGATTGTTGTTGCTAATNAATCAACAGAACGTTGCAATTGTGTCCGTGACCTCCTCCTGCACCTAGCCTGGCACAGCAGTCAACCATGGCACCTGCTGGTCTGTCCGTGATCTCCTCCTGCACCTAGCCTGCACAGCAGTCAACCCATGGCACCTGCTGGTCTGTCCGTGACCTCCTCCTGCACCTAACCTGGCACAGCAGTCAACCATGGCACNTGGTCTGTCCGTGACCTCCTCCTGCACCTAGCCTAGTCAACCCATGGCACCTGCTGGGTCTGTCCCGTGACCTCCTCCTCCTGCANCTAGCCTGGCACAGCAGTCAACCCATGGCACTACCTGGTCTGTCCGTGACCTCCTCCTCCTGCACTTAGCCTGGCACACAGCAACCATGGACTGCTGGTCTGTCCCGTGANCTTCTGCACCTAGCCTGGCACAGCAGTCAACCCATGGCACCTGCTGGGTCCCGTGACCCCTCCTGCACCTAGCCTGATACATAGAANCCATAGCACCCATAGNAACACACAGATACCATAATGTACATAGAGTACCCATAGAGATACAGACCGATGAGACACAGATATCCAGGAAACGCAGAGATNGAGACACAGAGACTAGTAATGCAGAACCCATAGACACCAGNTCCNTATATATACATAGAGACCCACAGACAACAGAGAGCCCAAAGATACNNAACGATTTAAATGTTACCGGTGAGCNATGTAGCCCATACAAAGATAGTCAACTAAGTGGTTGAAACCACATAAAATGTAGAGACCACAGAGTCTCAGACTANCCACAGAGACCAAAACTCACAGAGACCACAGAACACACAGAGACCCACAAGACTCACCCACAGGACCCCTNACCACACAGAGACCACAGACANCACATANCACACAACACAAGAGACCACACTCAGAGCCACAACTCATACACAGAGACCACAGACACACCAGACACACAGAGACCACAGAANCNCACACACAGACACACAGACCACAGACACACAGAGACACACACAGAGANCACACAGAGACCCACAGATTNACACAGAGACCACACTCACACAGAGACCACAGACTCCTCACACCAACTCACACAGAGACCACACTCANTCACAGAGACCACAACTCACCTCANAGAGACCACAGACTCANTCTCACAGAGACCACAACACACACAGAGACCACAGACTCATNACACAGAGANCCACAACACACACAGAGACACACAGACACACAGAGACCACAATGTATGTCATCTTCTCAACACAGAGACCCACAGACTCANACACAGAGACCACAACTCACACAGAGACCACACATCACACAGAAACCACAAACTCACCACACAGAACCACAAACTCANCACACAGAGACCCACAACTCACTCACAGAACCCAGAGACCACAGACACACAGAGACCCACACTCACACACAGAGACCACAGANTCACACAGAGACCACAGACCACAGACTCATCACACACACAGACCCACAGACTCACCACACAGAGCCCGTGGAGACATCTTCAGGCTGAGTCGACCTCGAGGAGGCCCAGACAGGCTTCACATTTTTTCCCGCCATTGNCCCGACCGGAAGCGGAAGTAGAATTGGGGTGGAGGTGGGGGGCGGAGGCGACTTCCNGGGGTGGTCGCGCGCGTGACGTCACTCGGAGGGCGTGCTAAGGGGCGTGGTCACGCCCTCGCACTGAGACGTCACGGTGACGTCGCAATCGCCACGTGCTTCCTCAGAGTTGTAGACGCGCGTGAAGGAGACGGCAGCTTCTTACACTTGCAGCTGCTGCAGCTTCGTCATCGTCGCCTTTCCAACGACTTCTGCTGAAGCCATCGAGCTTTGACGAGGTGAGTTTGTGGGTTCGTGGTGAGTGTGTGGGTTCGTGTGAGTGTGGTCTGTTGTGGGTGTGTGGTTTGTNGGTCCGTGTTGTGGTTCGTGTGAGTGTGTGTCATGTTGTGGGTGTGTGGTCCGTGTTGTGGTGCGTGGTGAGTGTGTGGTCTGTGTTGTGGTGCGTGTGGTGTGTGGTCGTGTTGTGGGTTCGTGTGAGTGTGTGGTCCGTGTTTGTGGATTCGTGTGTGTGGTCCGTGTTGTGGTTCGTNGTGAGTGTGGGTCCGTGATGTGGGTTCGTGGTGTGTGGTACGTGTTGTGGGTTCGTGTGAGTGTGTGGGTACGTGTTGTGGGTTCGTGTGAGTGTGTGGGTCCGTGTTGTGGTTCGTGTGANTGTGTGGGTCCGTGTTGTGTTCGTGGTGAGTGTGTGGTCCGTGTTGTGGGTTCGTGTGAGTTTGTGGTCCGTATTGTGGGTTCGTGGTGAGTTTGTGGTCCGTTTTGTGGGTTCGAGGTGTGTGGGTCCGTGTGAGTGTGTGGGTCCGTTTTGTGGGTTCGTGGTGAGTGTGTGGGTCCGTTTTGTGGGTTCGTGGTGAGTGTGTGGGTCCGTGGTGAGGATGTGAGTCCATATGAGTTCGTGGTGAGGATGTGAGTCCGTGTTGTGAGTTTGTGGCGAGGATGGGGTTCGTGGTGAGAATGGTGGTTCCTGGTGGGGATGTGGGACAGTGGTGAGGATGTGAGTTCGTGTTGTGACTCTCTACACCATCTCCACCCCCTTCCCCCCTCCCACANCTTTCAACAAGACCTTNGAGACTTGCNTGAGAGAAGCCACTCTGAGCATCATCACCTGATACCAGCACTGGGCCCCNACTCTCACTTACCAACACACCTCACTTACCAACACCACCTCACTACAACACCACCACTTACAAACACCACCACACTTACAAACACACCCACACTTATGATCACCACCACACTTATGAACACCACCATCCCTTATGAACACCACCACACTTATGAACACCACCGGCACTAAACTGGCCCTGGGCCTCCCCAGGTCGACTCAGCCTTAAATGAGTACCTGGTGCGGTGTGTAAACATCGCCACTGGGAGACAAAGGCGGTCGGCGTGGTGCTGGCCACCCACCCCTCGTGTGCCGTGCCGGCCTTCATAGGTGATACTCGCTAACAGCACTTGCCCTACAGTCTGTTGAGGCTACACGGGGATCTTCATCTTTGTCTTTGTGCGTGTAGACGAGCCAAGCTGGAGCGAGGAGGAGGAGGGAGTCTCTGGCAACACGTGGAGCGCGCTGTCCGCAGCCGGCACCGGCCCATCCGCAGCAAATCGCCTCGAGGTGAGAACAGCAGTGAGAGCAAACATGGCCACGGTGAATACGCCATGTTGCATGGGGACTTCACGGTGGCCATGTTGCTTAGGGACTTTGTGGCAGCCATGTTGCATGGGGTACATCACTACGGCCATGTTGCATGGGGACGTCACTATGGCCATGTTACGTGGGGATGTCACGGCAGCCATGTTGCAAGGGGATTTTTTGCGGCCATGTTACATGAGGGATGTCACTGCGGCCATGTTGCATGGGGACTTTATTGCGCCATTTTGCATGAGGGATGTCACTGCGGCCATGTTATATGGGGGAATTCATTGTGGCCATTTTGCATTAGAGATTTCATGTGGCCATGTTGCATGGGGGTTGTATGGTGGCCATGTTGCATTGGGGATGTCATGATGGCTGATGGATTTTCCAGCGTGATGGATGTGATTTCAGCCAGGTTGGGTGGGGGATATGGGTGAATGTTTGGGTGGTTGGGTGGGTGAGTGGTTGAGTGGTTGGTGGGTGAGGGTTGGGTGGGTGAGTGGTTGGGTGGGTGAGTGANTGGGTGGGTGAGTGGGGGATGTTTTGGTGGATGGTGAGTGGTTGGGTGAGTGGGGAGCGATGGTGTTGGTGGGTGAGTGGTTGGGTGGGTTAGTGGTTGGGTGTGATGTGTTGGGTAGGTGAGTGGTTGGGTGGGGCGTTAGCTGCCAAAATAAAAAAAATAGTTTAATCTAGTTTGGTTTTCTGACTGCAGGGATCTCTTTGGTTCTTTGGATCTGTATGAGAAAGAGTTTATATAGTTTATTTTAGTATGGGTCTCTGTGGGTCTTTATGGTTCGATATGCATGGATCTCTGTGGGTATGGATCTATGAGTATGGGTCTCTATGGTTCTATATGAGTATGGGTTTTGTGGTCTCTGTGAGTCTGAGTGGAGTTTCCACGTGATGATGACGACGATGTAGCTTTAGCGGAGGCCTTACCTGGCATGTAAACAAAACAGAAATAGTTCAAAGTTGTTGTTGTCACGTGTGCAGCGATCCTGGATCTCTTTGGGCCTCAGTTGAGTCATCGCCAAAAGCTGGAGCTGGCGGCCATGGAACAAGTCTGGTTCTTCACTGTCGACGACGACAACAACGACGGCTACGACGACGATAACAACAACTACATCCCTGTGAGTCTCACAGAGACATCCCATNGAGACCCACAGAGACACTCCCATTGAGACCCACAGAGGCACCATAGAGACCCACTCCATTGAGACCCACAGAGACCCATAGAGACCCACAGAGACACCCAGAGACCCACAGAGACACCCATAGAGACCCACAGAGACCCACTCCCATTAAGACCCACAGAGACACCCATAGAGACCACAGAGACCCACCATTGAGACCCACAGAGACACCCATAGAGACCCACAGAGACCCACATTGAGACCCACAGAGACCCATAGAGACCTACAGAGACACCCATTGAGACCCACAGAGACACCCATAGAGACCCACAGAGACCCACCCATTGNCCCACAGAGACACCCATAGAACCACAGACCCACATTGAGACCCACAGAGACACCCATAGAGACCCACAGAGACCCACTCTCATTGGACCCACAGAGACACCCATAGAGACCACAGAGACCCACAGAGACCCACAGAGACACCCATAGAGACCCACAGAGACACTGAGACCCACAGAGACACCCATAGAGACCCACAGAGACCCACCCATTGAGACCCACAGAGACACCATAGAGACCCACAGAGACCCANTCCCATTGAGACCCACAGAGACACCCATAAGACCCACTCCCAGAGNCCCCCATAGAGACNAACCCATAGAGACCCACTCCCATAGAGACCCACAGAGACACCCATAGAGACCCACAGAGACCCACAGAGACCCACAGAGACACCCATAGAGACCCAAAGAGACACACACAGAGACCCAGAGACACCCATAGAGACANTCCCATTGAGACCCACAAGACACCCATAGAGACNCACAGAGACCCACTCCCATTGAGACCCACAGAGGCACCCAAAGAGACATAGACACCCACAGAGGTTTTTATTGGGTTATAAGGCTATTATAAATGTGAATCTCGATTTTAAGCTTTCGTGACTGCATATTCATATTTTTGGTTCTTTCGGTAAAGTCACGTAGAAGGGAAATAATAAAATATTTTATTAATTAAACATAAATTCTCACTGAGAATTTTATCCACCTGTCTCACCACCAGTGTCTCACTACCAGTGTCTCACCACCAGTGTCTCACTACCAGTGTCTCACTACCAGTGTTTCACCGCCAGTGTCTCACCACCAGTGTCTCACTACCAGTGTCTCACCACCAGTGTCTCACTACCAGTGTCTCACTACCCAGTGTCTCACCACCAGTGTCTCACTACCAGTGTCTCACCACCCAGTGTCTCACTACCAGTGTTCACTGCCAGTGTCTCACCACCAGTGTCTCACCACCAGTGTCTCACCACCAGTGTCTCACTACCCAGTGTCTCACTACCAGTGTCTCACCACCAGTGTCTCACTANCCAGTGTCTCACCACCAGTGTCTCACCACCAGTGTCTCACTCCCAGTGTCTCACTACCCAGTGTCTCACCACCAGTGTCTCACCACCAGTGTCTCACTACCAGTGTCTCACCACCAGTGTCTCACCAAGTGTCTCACCACCAGTGTCTCACCACCAGTGTCTCACTACCCAGTGTCTCACTANCCAGTGTTTCACCCCAGTGTCTCACCANCAGTGTCTCACCACCAGTGTCTCACTACCAGTGTCTCACCACCAGTGTCTCACTACCCAGTGTCTCACACCAGTGTTTCACCGCCAGTGTCTCACCCCAGTGTCTCACCACCAGTGTCTCACTACCAGTGTCTCACTACCAGTGTTCACCGCCTGTCTCACCACCAGTGTCTCACCACCAGTGTCTCACTACCAGTGTCTCACCACCAGTGTCTCACCACCAGTGTCTCACTACCAGTGTCTCACTACCAGTGTCTCACTACCAGTGTCTCACCACCAGTGTCTCACCACCAGCCTCTGACTACCCAGTGTTAATTCTAGATTTGAAGCNTTCGTGACTAGCACTACTCATTAGTGTTTCACCACCAGGTAAAGTCACGTAGGTAAAAAAGTGAAATTGAAATGAATAAAATAAAATAATAAAGGTGAAACTTATTATTATTTAATTTTATTAATTTTTAACAGCATTCGGTATTCTCGGGTCTTTCGTTAAAGTCACGTAGACAGGTTCAAAGAAAATAATAGAAATATCAGGAAGACGACCGCTTGCGTTGCGATCGAAACGTCGCAGTTTTCCGTTATTTTATTATTTATTTTCTTTGTACCAATCTTTGTGACTTTACCGAAAGACCCAAAAATATTAATTCCTGCAGTCACGAAAGCTTCAAGTCAATCATTCGGCGAGTTTAACGAAGCATTTAAACATTCGCGCAATCTAGCACCCAAGCAAATAGAAACCTCCGTGGTGGAAAATGGCGGCCGTGGAAAATGGCGGCCGTGGAAGCCCCGACTGCCGCTGCTGCCACCACCATTGAGCGTCAGGCGCTCCGATCGCGGCGACTCTGACGACCGGTCCGTACCTCCTCCTCCGCCTCCCAGGTCCGCAAGGAGCAGCTCCACTACCGCTACGAGGTGCAGAAGCTGATCGGCGAGGGAGGCCAGGGCCTGGTGCTGCAGTGCCTCGACCACAAAACCAAAACGCTCGTGGCCGTCAAGATCCTGTCGCTGCCCTTGTGGTGAGTCCGCGGTGGCCCGCGCTCTCGGACAATAATCATCAAACGATTGGAGGCACCGCCGTGGACACTGCCATTGACTATGGACTCGCTGACAAAATACTAACTGCTGCAAACTACACCCACAGAGACATCCAAAGAGACACCCACAGAGACCCACAGAGACACCCACAGAGACACCCAGACCCTTGGAGACCCACAGATACACCCAGACCCTTGGAGACCCACAGATACACCCAGACCCTTAGAGACCCACAGATACACCCAGACCCTGAAAGACCCACAGATACACCAAGACCCTTAGAGACCCACAGAGACACCCACAGAGACACCCACACAGAGACACCAACAGAGACACCCACAGAGTCACCCAGTCACCCACACAGAGTCACCCACAGAGACCCCACAAAGTCACACACAGAGACCCCACAGAGACACCCACAGAGTCACCCCCACAGAGTCACCCACAGAGTCAGCCACACAGAGTCACCGTTGATGTCGTGGCCTCCCCCTCCCTCTACGCAGCACCTCGACAGCGTCCCGCCAGAGGACGGAGCTGGAGGTGACCAAGGAGCTGCAGGGCAAGGCCAGCGATGAGCGCTACGGAGTCATCCGGCTCCTGGACACGTTCCAATTCCGCGGACACAATTGCCTCGTCGTCGAGCTCTTGAAGTACGCGAACCTCCCCCCTACCTCCCACCCACCCACCCACGTGCGTGTCCATTGCTCCGCTCGATAGTTGATTTATTTCGGAATTCTAGATTTGAAGCTTTCGTGACTGCAAGGATTCATATTCATAGGTTTTTTTCGGTAAAGTCACGTGGGAAATTTTTTTAAATTAATAAAAGTAAAAATAAAATAAAAATCACGACGTTTCGGAGGCAACACAAGCTTCCGTCTTCAGATGGAACCGTCACAGCACGACAGCTGTATCAAGTGAAGACAAATTAAATGTCACTTGATACAGCTCGTTATGTGACGGTTCCACCTGAAGACGGAAGCTTGTGTTGCCTCCGAAACGTCGTGATTTAAAATACTAATTTTAATTTTTTACCTACGTGACTTTACCGAAAAAACCTAAGAATATGAATCCTTGCAGTCACGAAAGCTTCAAATCTAGGAGGTGTCAGTTTTGTTGCCAGATAGAAGGGTAAAACAAGTATAACCCGTAAAAACTAAGTTTTTCACTCTAAATCCTTTATATGCGTGGCGGCTAGAGTCCTCTCGTCCTCTGGCTTGAGATGGCTGCCACGTATGGGTCAGATGATTGCATTGCACCATTAAGCAATTGGTAATTAAATATAATATTTTTGTCACGGGAAGTGGGTTAAAAAACGACCGAAAGATTTGCACCGTCGTAAGCAAGCAAGCGAACTTAATATAAAGGATTTAAAACCAATTATCGTCGTCGTTGTCGTCACAGGAAGAGCCTCTATGACGTGATGAACAAAGGGAGCATCAAGCGAATCTGCGTGAGGCGCTTGAGGGAGTACACCAGGACCATCCTCGACTTCCTGCTGTACGCCAAGCGACGGGGCATCGTCCACGGAGACATCAAGCCGGTGAGCGGAGCGGCTAGTTTATTAAAAGATTTTGAACGGGTCTCAGGCACGTAGCCCGTGCCGAAAGTGGCGGAGGGGGGGTGCTGCCCGTGTGGGTGTCAATGCGTCACTTTGCATGGACACTCTTGCCATAACCTCAGAGCGTGGAATTCTTCTCTGTCCCTCCCCTTTGTCCAGGACAACATTCTGCTCACGGCGGCCGGCAAAGTGAGGGTCACCGACTTCGGCTGCAGCTGCTACCTGAAGTCTCACTGTGAGTGGCTTTACGTGCGTGGAGCTTTTTGTTTTTCAGGGTTAGTTCGCGTCAACGTCAACGTTGTGTTGTCCGACCCGCCGCCACCCGACGCAGCCACTCAGTGAGGTTCAGCGTCACGTGACCAGGACGCTCCAATTCGCCACTTGCACAGCGCCACCCGCTGTGCTGCAGAGCTCGCAAACGGGTTTTGATTCCTTACCCCTCGTACCCGTACCCTACCCGTACCCTACCCTACCCGTACCCGTACCCTACCCGTACCCGTACCCGGCCGCACCAGGGTCGCAAATGGGTACCCGTACCCGGCTGTACCCGTACCCGGCCGGGTAACGGGTAGGGTACGGGTATCAGGTACCCCATTGCAACCTCCTGGGATGAAGCCACGTTGCAGGCGCGGGTGGGTTGATTCTAGGAACTTGAATTGTGAGAAGAGAAAGATGTTGGGAAATGGTGACAAACGGTGACTCACCCAGTTACTCACGGTCTACCCGTACCCGTACCCGGCCGCACCAGGGTCGCAAATGGATACCTGTACCCGTACCCGGCCGGGTATCGGTACAGGGACCCGTTTGCGACCCTGGTGCGGCCCGGGTAAGGAATCAAAACCCGTTTGCGACCTCTGGTGGTAGTGGTGGTAGTGGTGGTAGTAGTGGTGGTAGTGGTGGTAGTGGTGGTAGTGGTGGTGGTGGTAGTGGTGGTGGTGGTGGTGGTAGTGGTGGTAGTGGTGGTGGTGGTGGTAGTGATGGGGTCACGGTACCTCTGGTGAAGACAATCTGGGACGACCTCTACTTCATATTCATTGTCGTTGTTGTTGTCATTGTTGTTGCTGTTGTTGTTGTGCAGCCCAAACCGTGGGTGGGACGTTGCCCTACATGTCCCCGGAGTTGCCGCTGGGCTACCAGGTCACGTGCGCTGTGGACATGTGGGCGCTGGGCTGCACCATGGCCGAGATGGCCACCGGCAAGGATCTCTTTGACTCACGGACATATGAAGAGCACCTGCACTGCTGCATCGAGGTACGGGCTGTGGGTGGTACGGTGGGTGTGGTGGGTGGGCAGGCAGGTCTCTATGGGTCTCTGTTGGTCTGCACAGAGACCCATACTNACCCACAGNGACCCATACAGACCCATACAGACCCACAGAGACCCATACAGACCCACAGAGACCCATACTCAGAGACCCATACCCACAGAGACCCATGACAGACCCATACAGACCCATACAGACCCACAGAGACCCATACTCATAGAGACCCATACAGACCCACAGAGACCCATACAGACCCACATAGAGACCCATACAGACCCACAGAGACCCATACCCACAGAGACCCATGCCCATACAGACCCACAGATTAGACCCATACCCACAGAGACCCACAGAGACCCATACTCATAGAATTTGATTCCCTCTCACGGCCACAATGGGCCGCTGAGGCTACACCGGCTGTAACCCCCCTCCTCCTCCCCCCCCCCTCCTCCTCTTCTCCTCCTCCTCCCCTCCTCCCCTCCTNCCCCTCCTNCTCTCCCCTCCTCCTCCTCCCCCTCCTCCTCCCCTCCTCCCCTCCTCCCCCCTCCTCCTTTTGTCTTCGTCTGAAACCACGTGCAGATCCTGGGCATGCCCCGACAAAGATGGTGGACGAAGCCCCTAACAGGACACTTTACTTTGGTGAGTCGAAGGCTCGGGCAGGTGAGTGTGTGAGCGTGGGTAGGTGAGTGGGTGAGTGGGTNGGTGGGTGAGTGGGTGGGTGAGTGGGTGTGTGAGTGGTTGGGTAGGTGAGTAGGTAGGTGAGTGGGTGAGTGAGTGTTGGGTGGGTGAGTGGTTGGGTAGGTGAGTGGGTGGTNNGTGGGTGGGTGAGTGGGTAGGTGAGTAGGTAGATAGTGGGTGGTGNGTGAGTTGTTNGGTAGGTGAGTGGGTGGTNCGTAGTGGGTGGGTGAGTGGTCGGAATAGTGGGTGGGTAGGTGAGTGGTAGGTGAGTTGGTGGGTGAGTGGGTGGGTGGGTGAGTGAATTGTTGGGTAGGTGAGTNGGTAGGNGAGTGGGGTGGGTAGGTGNGTGGGTGGGTGAGTAGCAGNTGTTGGGTAGGTGGGGGTGAGTGGTGAGTGGGTGGGTGGTTGGGTGGTGAGTGGTGAGTGGGTGGTGAGTGGGTAGGTGAGTGGGTAGGTGAGTGGGTGGGTGAGTGGGTAGGTGGTGGGTGGGTTAGATAGTGGTGGTNAGGTGAGTGGTGGTGAGTGGGTATGTAGGTGGATAGGAAGATGGTAGTCAAGTGTCTGACTGGGTATGTGGGCGACGTGCTGGCGGGTGACTCTGCGTGCGTCTCTGTCTCTCTGCAGACCTGAGGGTCTCCCCTACAACGTGTCCCAGCAGCGTCCACCTGGCAGCCTGCACCGCGCACTGCAGGGACACCACCCTCAGCTGGTGGACTTTGTCAGCCGCTGCCTCCAGTACGAACCACTCACCCCTCGCTCACCCTCGCTCACCCGACTCGNCCCCACTCGCTCATCNTCACTCACCACTATCCCCACTCACTCACTCACTCATCCCACTCGCTCATCCCCCACTCACTCACCCACTCACCCCCACTCACTCACTCCCACTCCNACTCACTCACTCATCACCCCACTCAACTCACTCACTCAACCCCCTCACTCACTCACCCCACTCCTCACTCACTCANCCCCATCACTCACCCACCACTCACTCAACCCCACCACTCACTCATCCCACTCACCACCTGGCAACACCTTATCAGTGCCCTACCTTACTACAGCTCTGNCACCCACTCACCACCCACCACCTCCCCCTCTCCATCTCTACCCCCCTCCCCCACGCCACCATCTCCCACTCTCCCCCACCTCCCACCCTGTCACATCTTCTCACCTTGCCCTGTCCACCACGTGTGCCTCTCCTCCTCCTCCTCCCACCACCAGATGGATCCCAATCTCCGCATGACGCCTGAACAGGCGCTGGCTCACAGCTGGCTACAAACCACCACCACCAGCAGCAGCAGCACCATCCGGNCCCCACCACAGCAGCAGCAGCAGGNCACCACCACAGCAGCAGCACAGCAGAGCCACCAGACCANCAGCACCAGCAGCAGCAGCAGCACACCACCAGCAGCACAGCAGCAGAGCCACCACCACCACCACCACCAGCACCAGNACAGGGCCACCACCANCAGCAGCAGCAGCACCANCACCACCAGCACGCAGCCAGCAGCNAGCACCACCACCAGCACCAGCAGCAGGGCCACCAGCACTAGCAGCAGCAGCAGCACCATCAGGGCCACCCCACCACACACCCCAGGCCACCACACCACCATCAGCGCTACCNCACCACCANCACATCAGCGCTACTCCACCACCGCCACCATCCGGGCCACCANCACACCTGGCCGACACCACCAACTGGGCCACCACCACCACCAGCAGCACCACTCCAGTCANGGCTCTGCAGCTGCGCCACGGTGAGTCTCTCTCGACCCTGATGAGATGTGTACCTCGCCTGGTACNCAGGANGTCTGGCAATCCCGACATGAGATGTTGCACCTCGCCGGTGCAGGGGTCNTCAATCCCGACCCTGATGAGATGTTGATACCTCGCCTGGTACGCAGGAGGTCGTGGGTTCGATCCCGACCCTGATGAGATGTTGACTACCTCGCCTGTACGCAGGANGTCGTGGTTCAATCCGACCCTGATGAGATGTTGACTACCTGCCTGGTACGCAGAGGTCGTGGGTTCGATACCAACCCTGATGAGATGTTAATTACCTCGCCTNGTGCAGGAGGTCGTGGGTTCGATCCGCACTGACGANGCCTGCTGCTGCTGCTGTATATCTGCAGTCTGCNTTTCTGTCCCCGTGGTGGTCACGGCGTGGATTCTTCTCAGGGTGATTTCCTCTCCACGTTTAGAATGGCGTCACGCACTTCGAGTATTTGACTGTCGGTCTATGATGCAGATGATGATGATGATATCAGCCCACTTGATTCGGCTGGGTCACTTCTATGGGTCTACGTGGGTCTATGTCTGTGGTCTGTGGGTCTATGGTCTCTGTGGTCTATGGTCTCTGTGGTCTGTGGTCTGTGGTCTGTGGGTCTCTGTGGGTCTGTGGTCTCTGTGGGTCTGTGGTCTCTGTGGTCTATGGGGTCTCTGTGGTCTCTATGGTCTATGGGTCTCTGTGTGGTCTTGTGTGTCTGTGGTCTGTGTGGGTCTGTGTCTCTATGACTATGGGTCTGTATGGGTCTGTGGGTCTGTGGGNCTCTGTGGGTATGGTCTCTGTGGGTCTCTTTGGGTCTATGGTATCTGTGGGTCTATGGTCTCTGTGGTTGTGGTCTCTGTGGTCNATGGTCTCTGCAATCTATGGGTCTCTGTGATTATGCGGGTCTNGGNGGGTCNGTTGGCTATGAGTATTGGTATGTATGGGTCTATGGGTCTTTATGACTATGGGACTCTGTGGTCTCTGTGGGTCGTCTGTGGGNTTCTTTGAGTCTATGGTCTCTGTGGGTCTATGGTCTCTGTGATTATNGGTCTTGGTCGGTCTATGGTCTGTATGAGTATTGGTCTGTATGATCTATGGGTCTTTATGAGTATGGGACTCTGTGGGTCTGTGGGTCTGTGTGGGTCTGTGGTCTCTGTGAGTCTATGGGTCTCTGTGGGTCTATGGTCTCTGTGATTTTGGGTCTCGGTGGGTCTATGGTCTCTATGAGTATGGGTCTATGGGTCCTGCGGGTTTGTATGGGTCTGTGGGTCTGTGGGTCTGTGGTTCTTGTGGTCTGTGGGTCTCTGTGAGTCTATGGTCTCTGTGGGTCTATGGTCTCTGTGATTTTGGGTCTCGGTNGGTCTATGGTCTCTATGAGTATGGTCTTGAGATCTATGGGCTGTATGAGTATGGGTCTTTGTGGTCTGTGGGTCTCTGTGATCCATGGTCTCTGTGGGTCTCTGTGGGTCTATGGGTCTCTGTGATTATGGTCTCGGTGGGTCTATGGTCTCTATGAGTATGGGACTCTGGGTCTTGGGCTCTGTTAGTCTATGGGTCTCGTGGGTCTCTATGNGTCTCTGAGATCATGGTCTGTATGANTGTGGGTCTCTGTGAGTCTATGNTGACGACGCGACGATGGGCGTGTTGATGGANGTNGATGATGATGGGACGATGGATGATGATGATGACGATGATGATGAGACGATGATGATGACGATGATGATGATGTTGTTCGAATGATGATGATGCGCTGCTGTGGTGCTGCTGCCTCTCTCTCCACAGAGCGGAGGAGAAGATCCCATCATCANCGTCGTCACCGCTCACCAGACCTTTGGAGAGAGGACGGAGGTGGCGGAGACGCAGGAGGATGGCGACAAGAAGGAGGAGAGAGGGAGGAGGGAAGAGAGGAGAGANGGAGCGAGGGTCATGGCGCGTGTGCGCGCGCTACGCTCAGTCCGCTCGCTCCTCAGACGCCTGATGCTCTGTGGTGGTCAACCCACGGCAGAGTAGCGGAGTGGACCCACACTCACCACCCACTCACCANCANCCACACTCACACTCACACTCANCACACTCACCTCACNACACTCANCACTCACACCACACCACACACACACCACACCCACTCANCACANCACCACACCACACACTCANTCACCACCCACACTCANCACCACANTCACNCCACACTCANCACACCCACCCACACTCACTNACCCCCACTCACCCACTCACNCACTCCCANCTCACCACACTCACCCACTNACCCCACTNANCACCACACTCATCACCACACTCACCANCCACACTCCCCACACTCACACACTCACACCACCACACCACCCCACACACCTCACCANCCTCACCANCACTCACANCACCANCCACTCCCCCCACCACCACACTCCCACACTCACACCCCACCANACTCACTCACACACACACTCCTCACACANCTCACACTCACCCACCACTCNCCACCNCCACACACCACACTCACCACTCCACCATCACACCACACCTCACACCACACTCANCANCCACACTCACCACCACACATCATCACCACACTCACCACACCCACCCACACTCACACNACACTCACACCCACTCNCCACACTCNCCTCCACACACTCNCCCACACACTCANCACACCACACTNACCCCCCACCACCCNCCACNACACTCACACACANCNCACCACACCCACCACACTCACCACAACTCACCCACANTCTCACCACACTCACACCCACACTCACCACACTCACCCCCACACCACCACCANCACNCACACCAACACACACACCACTCACCACACTCACCACCCACCCACNACCACACCAACACTCACCCACANCCACACTCACCACCCACACTCACCCCNNACCCCACACTCACCACCACACCACCACACCACACTCNCCACCACACTCACTCACCACACTGACCCACCACNCACCCACACNCCCACACTCNCCACCACCACACTCACTCACCACNCCACCCCCACTCACCAAACACTCANCACCCACTCACACANACCTCACACACTCACCTCCCACCCGCACTCACCACAACTCACCANCCACTCACCACNCANNCCCACCACACTCACACCGTACTCACACCCACTCACCACCACACTCACCACCAATGGACTAGAGCCTGCCTAGCCACGTGTGCGTGTGAAGAGTTTAGGAGAGATNAGAAAAAGTTATAATGTAATAATGTGTACATATACACTAGACCTTGTTTTGTTTATCGATTGTTGTTGCTAATAATAAGCACTCAACAGAACGCTGCAATTGTGTTGTTGTGGCGAGTTGCTTCTGTCTNGGGTCTCAGGTGACTTGGGTCAGATGTTGACTACCTCGCCTGGTACACAGGAGGTCGTGGTTAAATTCCGACTCTGGTGAGATGTTGACTACCTCGCCTGGTACACAGGGGTCGTGGGTTAAATTCGACTCTGGTGAGATGTTGACTACCTCGCCTGGTACAGGAGGTCGTGGTTAAATTCCGACCCTGGTGAGATGTTGACTACCTCGCCTGGTACACAGGAGGTCGTGGGTTAAATTCGACCCTGGTGAGATGTTGACTACCTCGCCTGGTACACAGGAGGTCGTGGGTTAAATTNCGACCTGGTGAGATGTTGACTACTCGCTGGTACACAGGAGGTCGTNGGTTAAATTTCGACCCTGATGAGATGTTGACTACCTCGCCTGGTACACAGGAGGTCGTGGGTTAAATTCCGACCCTGATGAGATGTTGACTACCTCGCCTGGTACACAGGAGGTCGTGGGTTAAATTCCGACCTGGTGAGATGTTGACTACCTCGCCTGGTACACAGGAGGTCGTGGTTAAATTTCGACCCTGATGAGATGTTGACTACCTCGCCTGGTACACGGGGTCGTGGGTTAAATTCGACCCTGATGAGATGTTGACTACCTCGCCTGGTACACAGGAGGTCGTGGGTTAAATTCCGACCTGGTGAGATGTTGACTACCTCGCCTGGTACACAGGAGGTCGTGGGTTAAATTCGATCTGGTGAGATGTTGACTACCTCGCCTGGTACACAGGAGGTCGTGGGTTAAATTCTNACCCTGGTGAGATGTTGACTACTCGCCTGGTACACAGGAGTCGTGGGTTAAATTCCGACTCTGGTGAGATGTTGACTACCTCGCCTGGTACACAGGAGGTCGTGGTTAAATTCTACCCTGATGAGATGTTGACTACCTCGCCTGGTACACAGGAGGTCGTGGGTTAAATCTNACCTGGTGAGATGTTACTACCTCGCCTGGTACACAGGAGGTCGTGGGTTAAATTCCGACCTGGTGAGATGTTACTACCTCGCCTGGTACACAGGAGGTCGTGGGTTAAATTCCGACCTGGTGAGATGTTGACTACCTCGCCTGGTACACAGGAGGTCGTGGGTTAAATTCCGACCTGGTGAGATGTTGACTACCTCGCCTGGTACACAGGAGGTCGTGGGTTAAATTCCGACCTGGTGAGATGTTGACTACCTCGCCTGGTACACAGGAGGTCGTGGTTAAATTCGACCTGATGAGATGTTGACTACCTCGCCTGGTACACAGGAGGTCGTGGGTTAAATTCCGACCCTGATGAGATGTTAACTACCTCGCCTGGTTCACAGGAGGTCGTGGGTTCAATTCCGACCCTGATGAGATGTTGACTACCTCGCCTGGTTCACAGGAGGTCGTGGGTTCAATTCCGACCCTGATGAGATGTTGACTACCTCGCCTGGTACACAGGAGGTCGTGGTTCAATTCCGACCCTGATGAGATGTTGACTACCTCGCCTGGTACACAGGAAATCGTGAGTTCAATTTCGACCCTATGAGATGTTAATCNACACTACAAATTGCAATCACCTTCGCTACTAATCACATTCCTGCATTTCCCATAAATATGCTAAATTCTCTTGATATGCAAATTCCTTTGTCAATGCGCCCAGCTTATATATATGCTCCAAGCTCGTGTGCTGTTTCATTCAGACTCTGTCGCCTCGACGGACCTGGTTTTCACCTGAGGACGGCTGCTTGCGTTGTGGCCGAAACGTCGTGAGAATAATTTTATTGTTTTATTTTATTATTTTATTATTCCCTTCTACGTGACTTTACGAAAGAACCAGGAAGATGAATCCCTGCAGTCACGAAAGCTTTAAATAAAAAATATGACATAAGCCTTTCTATCTATCCACACTACGTATTACAATCACTCGCCGGTCACTCCCATAGAGCTCCCATAGGCTCCACGTTACCCGACCTCCACATTCCCTACATGACATAAGCCTCCCTATCTATCCACACTACGCATTACAATCACCCTCGCCGGCCACTCCATAGAGGCTAAATCTTGACTTAAAGCTTTCATGACTCCAGGAATTAATATTATTTGGTTCTTTCGGTAAGTCACATAGATAGGTTGAAATAAAATAACAAAAATTATGACCTTCTTGGTTCTTTCGGTAAAGTCATCACGTAGAAGGGAAATAATAAAATAATAAAATAAAACTTAATGAAATAATTCTCACGACGTTTCGTCCACAACGCAAGCAGCCGTCATCCTCAGGTGGAGAACAGGTCTGTCGGGGAGACAGCGTCTGAAACACCACCAGTCTTGGAGCGTCTATTTAAGCTGGGTTGGAGGGGAAGAGCGCCTTGACAAAAGAATTTGCATATCAAGAGGAATTTAGCATATTTATGGGAAATGCAGATATGGGATTAGTACTACTTGTGGAATGCGTTGTGGCCGAAACGTCGTGAGAATGATTTAATTGTTTTATTTTATTATTTTATTATTTCCTTTCTACGTGATGACTTTACCGAAAGAACCAAGAAGATGAATCCCTGCAGTCACGAAAGCTTGAAATCGAAAAATTATGACCTTTCAATCGCAACACAAGCGGACGTCGTCATGAAAAGGGGAGGAGCTTCTAATGGCAAACTGTCTATCTTCTTCTTCCTAGCGTTGTTCCCGCTGTGGCGCAGGGTCCGCTTTTCGGCATTGTCTTCTCCATTTGGCTCGGTCCAGGGCATCTTCAGGGGATGCGTTGACCGTCTTCACGTCTTCCTTTATTCGGTCCATCCATCGCTTCTTCGGACGTCCGCGTGGACGGCGGCCCTCTGGCTCAATACGCACGGCAGTCTTGGCCACTGATGACTCTTCACTTCGCATCACATGGCGTACCACCGAAGCCTTGCCTCAAGCATCTTGTCCGCAATGGGGCCACACCAAGTCGCTTCCGAACGTCTTCGTTCCTGACACGATCCCATCGAGTGAGCCCGAGGCTCCATCTGAGCATCCTCCATGGTGTGGAGAGCTTGTTCGTGTACAGTTGTGGCTGGCCAGCACTCGGATCCATAGAGTGCCACCGGTCGGACGATGGTCTTGTATAGTTTTCCCTTCAGCCTATCCGGCATTTTCCGATCACAGAGGACTCCGGTGACTTGCCTCCATTTCATCCACGCCGCATTGACTCGTGACCTCACATCACTCGTGATGCTACCATCTGAGCTGATGGTGGAGCCCAGGTACTTAAAGTCCGTCACTTTCTTCAGATCTTCTCCGTCAATACTGATGGTGCCGTCGGTTTGGGGCCACACTCCATATACTCCGTCTTTTTGATGTTGAACCTCATCCCGTGTTCGTCCAAACGTTCCTTCCACAGGCGCGTTTGTCTTTCCACTTCTCCTCTCTCTTCATCTGAGAGGAGGACGTCATCCGCGTAGAGAATTGACCATGGAAGGGACGTGTGCAGGTCGGCAGTGATCGTGTCCATGCACAGGATAAACAGGAGTGGAGACAGGGCCGATCCTTGGTGCACTCCAACGCTGATGGGAAATGGCGGTGATATGCCCACTGCACACCTGACTGCACTGGTGACGTTCTTGTATAGGAGTTGCACCCAATGCACGTAGGTTTCAGGGACTCCATGGGATCGAAGCGAGTGCCAGATGAGGTCGTGGGGGACCCTGTCAAATGCCTTTTCAAGGTCGAGGAACGACACGTGCACAGCTTTGTTCTTCTCTCTGTGCCTCTCCAGCAGGAGCCTCGCCGCGAATATGGCGTCCGTAGTGCCACATCCTTTGACGAAGCCGCATTGGTTGGGTGATAGGGTGATGATGTTCTAATCCTCGTGTCCAAAACTCGCTCAAAGATCTTCATCGCATGACACAGGACCGGATTGGCCTGTAATTCGAGCATTCTGCCACGTCCCCTTTACCCTTCCAAATTGGAACCGTCGTGCTGGTCGACCAGGCTTCTGGGACCTCACCGGTGCCGTGATGGTGCTGAAGAGCTGGGTAAGGAGGGCAGCACCCTGCCTGCCAAGGATCTTCCAGGCCTCAGCAGGGATATCGTCCGGGCCAGTCGCTTTCCCATTCTTCATTCTCTTGATAGCTTGTTCCACTTCGGTGATGGTGATAGGTGAAACCGGACCGATGACGTGTTCAGCGCTAATAATAGGTGGGTGGGGAAATTCCTGGTTGCAGATTCCAGAGAAGTAGTCGCTCCAGCGTTGAAGGATGGCGGGCGGGTCTCTGAGAGCGCTGTGATTCTCATCCTTTATGCATTTGACCTGACCAATATCCTGAGTCGAACGATGGCGCGCCTCTGCCAGTCGATAGATCTTATTGGCACCTTCTGGGTGTCCAGTTCGACATACAGTTGGTCGTATTGAGCTAATTTCACCGCTGCAACTACTCACTTGCCGATTTGCAGTTTCTGTATTGTTGGTAATCCAGATCTGCGAGCGTTTGGCGCCACTTCTTGAAAGCTAGCTTCTTCTCTTTCACTGCTAGCTGAACTTCTTCGTTCCACCACCATATTTGCTTGTCAATGAAGTGTTTTCCCGGCTCAGTTAGCCCAGTGCTTCCGTTGCTGCTGTGCACAGTTGGCCGGCAAGATCTTCCCAAATCATTCGCTGGTCGGTTGATGTTCACGTCAATCGATTAAAGGCGACTCTCAGCTGATCCTTGCATTCCTTCATCCGCCACCACTTAATTCGCTACTGTCCAGTTGTTGGTGGGCGATGTCGCTGGCCAATGCCATTTTTATGTCCATGACCAGGATGCGATGCTGTGGGCGATGTTGTCCGATGGTATGACTTTAGTGTTTGTCACCGTTTTCAGCTTATCCCGCTTGACAAGCCAGTAATCAATTTGAGTTGATCTCCACCACTGGCGTACGTAATGAGATGGACGGTCTCTTCTTGAAAAAGGTGTTGGCGAGGACAAGATCATGGGCTTCCGCAAAGTCCAGGGCTCGGCAAACTGTCTATAAAGGTTTAAAATGGCCGTCTCCCACGTGTCAGTGTGGGTGTGACGTACCCCTCCACTCCCCCTCCTGCTCGACCACTTCTCGCCGGGCCCCGCTGATCGGCCCTCCCCCCGCACCAGCGCCCTCTCTGAGGGACACGGCAAAGTGGCTGCTCACCACCACCCGAGTTATCCCACACGCACTCCAGAGGTCGCAAACGGGTTTTGATTCCTTACCCGTACCCGGCCGCACCAGGGTCGCAAACGGGTGCGGCCGTACCCGGCCGTACCCGTACCTGGCCGGACACGGGTAAGGTACGGGTATCGGGTACCTGATTGCGACCTCTGGGATGAAGCCATGTTGTAGGCGCGGGTGGGTTGATTCTAGGAACTTGAATTGTGAGAAGAGACAAGACGTTGGGAAATGAGTGACAAACGGTGACTCACCAGTGACTCACGGCCTACCCGTACCCGGCCGCACCAGGGTCGCAAACGGGTACCCGTACCCCGGGTACGGGTAACCGGGTATCGGTAGGGTACGGGTATCGGGTACCCGGTTGCGACCTCTGACGCACTCCCCCGTACACCACCGCTAATGCGGAGGTGGCTGCGTGCACACGCGCCCCTGCAGGCGCACGTCGCCGTACGAATGTGCACTCCCTACCCTCCGGTGGATCAGCCTTAATCCGCGGTGGCACCACATCAGCAGCGTGGGCAGAGCAGCCGATGTTAATGTGAGTGATGGGCAGCGACGGCCTTAGTGGTGGGTCTCGACCAATTAAAGGGCTGCCAGGTAACAATTTGCATGTCAATGTAAGATCTATTACAGGTTTACCATGTTCAGTTGTTTTCTCCTTGTCACAGGTTGAGTCACAAACCGTACCTCTCCATAAAAAGGCTCACCTCTTAAGCCTCACCTTACCATATGAATAAAAAGTGTGCTGTACTTGCCGCTCCCCCCCCCTCTCCAACCATTATATAAACGGAGTGGTAGCTCCTGCAATCTCTCATTTACTTGATACAGCTGTCGTGGCTGTGACGGTTCCACTGAAGACGGAAGCTTGTGTTGCCTCCGAAACGTCGTGATTTTATTTTATTTTACTTTTATTAATTTTAATGTTTTACCTACGTGACTTTACCGAAAAAAACCTAAGAATATGATTCCTTGCAGTCACGAAAACTTCAAATCTAGAATTAAGATCTCAGAGCCACCGTCTCATCGCGGTCGGAGCGCGGAGGTGGCTGTGTTGGTGTGAGAAATTTAACCTGTTCATGTGTTGAGGTGTGAAACACGACACGAAGGCAGACGTTGTCGGGGCTGAGCCAAACCGTATATTAAGGGCTTTCGCCTAGCTTTGGGAAGGGCTAACACAAGTTACTGGCCAAGCTAATACTCCCCAGGGGAAAGGGTACTGGGAAATCCCTACGCCTTCCAGGCTAACGGGCTCTTCCCACAGCGCTGACTGACGGTTTATCCAACTCGGCCAGCCGGGTAAAGTAGCTCCCCCTAGCCTCGTGCTATTTCTCTCTTACCCTGGGTCCCACTTCCCCACCGCCCACGTTCCCGGTTGCCGGCGAATGTGTATGGAATTGATGTGGTTGAAGAATTGGTTCAAAGCTGGTCGGCCATGTGGCCAGATGACGAACGTGTCATCTACGTATCTCTCACAAGGACAGGCTAGGGTGCAGGAGGAGGTCACGTGACAGACCAGCAGGTGCTATGGGTTGACTGCTGTGCCAGGCTAGGTGCATCTGATGACAAACATCTGGGCAGTTCACCACCATTGGCTCAAGCAGAGCCTGTCTCTGCTTCTGCTGATGAGACACGGAGCTGGGTAGACTCCAAATACACAGCAGCAGGCATCGTCAGGGTCGGGATCGAACCCACGACCTCCTGTATACCAGGCGAGGTAGTTAACATCTCCTAGCCACTGTCACCGGTCCCCCTCAAATATCCCGAGGGGACATGACGTCACTCCTCCCGAGGCAAGTGTGACATCCCGTCATCACTCTACTCCTCAACAAATGTCAAATCGGAGAGCTGAAACAACAACTAACATTTGAAGGTGGCAGGATGGGAACATCACAGCCAGTTATGAAGAACTGGTTGATAACGTCCTTCCAACGATTGCTAAGTTTGTAACCATCTTCTCGGTGGAAATTGTGTCTGTGTATATGGATGGCTTCATGAACGAATCTTTGTTTATAGCGAGTGGGTTTGCAAAGCACCTTCGTCTTCGAGAAATCAATTTCGCGTGAGCCCACCGCATTAAAACTATGATCAGCAACGGCCGAGGTATTGGTCCTACCGTGTTTCAGATCTGCCTTGTGTTCACGAACAGGGTCCGAGACATGTCGCTTAGTTTCCCCAATGTACCTACTGCCGCATACACAGCTTGGTTTGAAGACGCCGGGTATTGCACGTCAGGGATCACATCCTTCACAGATGAGATCAGATCACGAATTTTACGTACTGTGTTAAATCGAACCTGGATCTTGTGTTTGCTCTTGATTTTGGAAATCTGTTTGGTGATCCCTGCTATGTATGACAAGGTGATGGTTTTTATTGAGTCCTCAAGATGGTCCTTTCCCAACGGTTGGGGTGATAGCTTTACGGATTGTGTAGTCTGAATATCCGTTCGTCTTGAGAGCTTGCTGTACATGCTCCAGTTCACTGGCTAGGCGGTGATGATGGTCGGAAATGCAACGAGCTCTGTGGTGTAGAGTTTTGATGAGGGAATTCTTCTGGGATGGATGGATGGTGATGGGAGCCAGGTTTTAGGTAGGCGTCCGTATGGGTGGCTTTCCTGTAGACAGAATGGCCCATTGAGCCATCGATTAAAACACCCAAGAATGGTGGCTTGCCATCCTTTTCCACCTCCATGGTGAATTTGATGGCTGGGTGCGTGGAATTTATGTGGCTGAGGAATTGGTTCAAAGCTGGTCGGCCATGTGGCAGATGACGAACGTGTCATCTACGTATTTCCACAAGGACAGGCTAGGTGCAGGAGGAGGTCACGGGACAGCCAGCAGGTGCCATGGGTTGACTGCTGTGCCAGGCTAGGTGCAGGAGAGGTCACGGACAGGCCAGCAGTTGCCATGGGTTGACTGCTGTGCCAGGCTAGGTGCAGGAGGAGGTCACGGACAGCCAGCAGTGCCATGGGTTGACTGCTGTGCCAGGCTAGGTGCAGGAGAGGTCACGGACAGCCCAGCAGTTGCCATGGGTTGACTGCTGTGCCAGGCTAGGTGCNGGAGGAGGTCACGGACAGCCCAGCAGTGCCATGGGTTGACTGCTGTGCCAGGCTAGGTGCAGGAGGTCACGACAGCCCAGCAGTGCCATGGGTTGACTGCTGTGCCAGGCTAGGTGCAGAGGAGGACGGACAGCCAGCAGTTGCCATGGGTTGATGCTGTGCCAGGCTAGGTGCAGGAGGAGGTCACGGACACCAGCAGTTGCCATGGGTTGACTGCTGTGCCAGGCTAGGTGCAGGAGGAGGTCACGGGACAGCCCAGCAGTTGCCATGGGTTGACTGCTGTGCCAGGCTAGGTGCAGACGGTCATCGGACAGTGCCAGCNGTTGCCATGGGTTGACTGCTGTGCCAGGCTAGGTGCAGGAGGAGGTCACGGACAGCCCAGCAGTTGCCATGGGTTGACTGCTGTGCCAGGCTAGGTGCAGGAGGAGGTCCGGGCAGACCAGCAGCATGGGTTGATGCTGTGCCAGGCTAGGTGCAGGAGGAGTCACGGACAGACCCAGCACATGGGTTGACTGCTGTGCCAGGCTAGGTGCAGGAGGACACCAGCAGTGCCATGGGTTGACTGCTGTGCCAGGCTAGGTGCAGGAGGAGGTCAAGCAGTTGCCATGGGTTGACTGCTGTGCCAGGCTAGGTGCAGGAGGAGGTCACGTGACAGACCCAGCAGTTGCCATGGGTTGACTGCTGTCTCTGCTTCTGCTGAGGAGACACGGAGCTGGGTTGACTCCAAANACACAGCAGTTGCCATGGGTTGACTGCTGTGCCAGGCTAGGTGCAGGAGAGGTCACGTGACAGNCCAGCAGTTGCCATGGGTTGACTGCTGTGCCAGGCTAGGTGCAGGAGGAGGTCACGGACAGGCCCAGCAGTTGCCATGGGTTGACTGCTGTGCCAGGCTAGGTGCAGGAGGAGGTCACGGACAGGCCCAGCAGTTGCCATGGGTTGACTGCTGTGCCAGGCTAGGTGCAGGAGGAGGTCACGGACAGACCCAGCAGTTGCCATGGGTTGACTGCTGTGCCAGGCTAGGTGCAGGAGGAGGTCACGGGCAGACCCGCAGNTGCCATGGGTTGACTGCTGTGCCAGGCTAGGTGCAGGAGGAGGTCACGGACAGACCCAGCAGTTGCCATGGGTTGACTGCTGTGCCAGGCTAGGTGCNGGAGGAGGTCACGGCAGCCCAGCAGGTGCCATGGGTTGACTGCTGTGCCAGGCTAGGTGCAGGAGAGGTCACGTGACAGGCCCAGCAGTTGCCATGTGACTGCTGTGCGGCAGGGTGTGCAGGAGGAGGTCACGGGTGACAGACCCAGCAGTTGCCAGGGTTGATTCTGTGTGCCAGGCTAGGTGCAGGGAGGAGGTCACGGACAGCCCAGCAGTGCCATGGGTTGATGCTGTGCCAGGCTAGGTGCAGGAGGAGTCACGGACAGCCCAGCAGNTGCCATGGGTTGACTGCTGTGCCAGCTAGGTGCAGGAGGAGGTCACGGACAGACCCAGCAGTTGCCATGGGTTGACTGCTGTGCCAGGCTAGGTAGGAGGAGGTCACGAGCCCAGCAGTTGTGGGTTGATGCTGTGCAGGCTAGTGCAGAGAGGTCACGCAGCCAGCAGTTGCCATGGGTTGACTGCTGTGCCAGGCTAGGTGCAGGAGGAGGTCACGGACGCCCAGCAGTGCCATGGGTTGACTGCTGTGCCAGGCTAGGTGAGGAGGATCACGGACAGACCCAGAGTGCCAAGACTGCTGTGCCACAGGTGCAGGAGGTCACGCAGGCCAGCAGTTGCCATGGGTTACTGTGTGCCAGGCTAGGTAGGACAACAGCCAGCTGCTGGGTTGATGCTGTGAGTAGGTGAGGAGGAGGTCACGGACANCCCAGCAGTTGCAGGTTGACTGGTGCCGGGGTGCATCTGACGACCGATCNGCAGTTACCAGCGTGGTTCAATCGCAGAGCCNGTCTCTGTCTGCTGATGAGACAGAGCTGGGCAGACTCCAAATACACAGCAGCAGTCGGGATCGAACCCACGACCTCCTGTATACCAGGCGAGGTAGTTAACATCTCACCACTGTGGTGAATTGAGAGANAGAGAGACGAACTCCAATATACAACAGCAGGCATCGTCAGGGTCGGGATCGAACCCACGACCTCCTGTGTACCAGGCGAGGTAGGCAACATCTCACCAGCGTCGGAATTTAACCCACGANCTCCGTGTACCAGGCGAGGAAGTCAACATCTCACCAGCGTCGGGATTTAACCCACGACCTCCTGTGTACCAGGCGAGGTAGTCAACATCTCACCAGGGTCGGAATTAACTCACGACCTCCTGTGTACCAGGCGAGGTAGTCAACATCTCATCAGGGTCGGGATCGACCCACGACCTCCTGTGTACCAGGCGAGGTAGCAACATCTCACCAGAGTCGGAATTTAACCCACGACCTCCTGTGTACCAGGCGAGGTAGTCAACATCTCACCAGGTCAGAATTTAACCCACGACCTCCTGTGTACAGGCGAGGTAGTCAACATCTGGACCCAAGTCACCTGAGACCCCAGGCAGCAGCATCTCGCCACAACAAACACAATTGCAGCGTTCTGTTGAGTCCGCTTATTTATTAGCAACAACAATCGATAAACAAACAATGGTCTAGATGTATATGTACACATTATTACATTATAACTTTATCTTATCTCTCTCCTAACTCTTCACACGCACACGTGGCTAGGCAGGCTCTAGTCCATTGTGTGGTGAGTGCTGGTGGTGAGTNCGGTGGTGAGTGGGGTGGTGAGTGTGGGTGGTGAGTGGTGGTGAGTGTGGTGGTGAGTGTGGTGAGTGTGTGGTGAGTGTGGTGAGTGTGGGTGGTGAGTGNGGGTGGTGAGTGTGGGGAGTGNGNTGTGAGTGTGGGTGGTGAGTGTGGTGGTGAGTGTGGGTGGTGAGTGTGGGTAGGATGTGGGTGGTGAGTGTGGGTGGTGAGTGTGGTGAGTGTGGGTGGTGAGTGTGGGTGATGAGTGTGGGTGGTGAGTNTGGGTGGTGAGNGTGGGNGTGAGTGTGGTGGTGAGTGTGGTGGTGAGTGTGGTGTGTGAGTNGTGTGAGTGTGGGTGGTGAGTGTGGGTGATGAGTGTGGGTGGTGAGTGTGGGTGGTGGTGAGTGTGTGGTGGTGTGGGTGGTGAGTGGGGGGGTGAGTGAGGGTGGTGAGTGTGGGTGGTGANTGTGGGTGGTGAGTGGGTGGGTGAGTGTGGTGAGTGGGTGGTGAGTGTGGGGTGAGTGTGGTGAGTGAGTGTGGTGAGTGTGGGTGGTGAGTGTGGGTGGTGAGTGTGGGTGGTGAGTGTGGTGAGTGAGTGTGGTGATGTGGTGGTGANTGTGGGTGGTGANTGANTGTNTGATGATGACGACGATGATGACGATGANGTTGATGATGACGACGATGATGACGATGTTGATGACGATGATGATGGGAGCTTCTTCTCCGGCTCCGCTCTGTGGAGAGAGATGCAGCAGCACCACAGCAGCGCATCATCATCATCGTCATCATCATCATCATCGTCGTCGTCGTCATCGTCGTCATCATCGTCATCAACGTCATCATCATCGTCATCGTCATCCTCATCGTCAGCATCGTCATCATCAGACCCACATAGACCATACTCATACAGACCATAGAGATCTACAGAGACCGATACTCATAGAGACCCATACTCATACAGACCCATACAGACCCACCGAGACCATAATNACAGAGACCATAGATCCAGACCCACAGAGATCCATAGACTCACAGAGACCCACACAGACCTACAGAGATCCATAGACTCACAGAGACCCACACAGACCCACAGAGACCCATAGATCCACAGAGACCCACAGAGACCCACAGAGACGCATAGACTCACAGAGACCCACAGAGACAGAGACTCACAGAGACCCACAGAGACCACAGAGACCCACGTAGACCAGAAGTGACTTGGCCATCTCAGCTGATAGCCGAATCAACTTGGCTGATAACATCGTCATCATCATCATCTGCATCGCGTGGACATTCATAGCGGCAGTCAAGTACGCGAAGTGTGCGAAGCCGATTCTAAACGTGGAGGTGAAATCTGGAGGACCTGAGAAGAATCTACGTGGTGACCACCACGGGACAGATCGACCCATGACCTCCTGCGTACCAGGCGAGGTAGTTAACATCATCAGGGTCGGATCGAACCCACGACCTCCTGCGTACCAGGCGAGGTAGTTAACATCTCATCAGGGTCNGGATCGAACCACGACCTCCTGCGTACCAGGCGAGGTACACAGAGAGAGGCTCACCGTGGCTCAGCAGCTGCAGAGCCTGCACTGGGTGGTGCTGCTGTGGTGGTGGTGGTTGCCAGGGGTGGTGGTGGNCTGGTGGTGGTGGTCCCTGATGGTGGTGGGGTGTCCCTGGTGGTGGTGGTGGTGGTGGCTCTCTGGTGGTGGGGTGGCCCTAATTGGTGGTGGTGGTGTCCCTGGTGGTGGTGGTGGTGGCCTAATGTGGTGGTGGTGGCCTGGATGGTGGTGGTGGTGGTGGTTGTAGCCAGCTGTGAGCCAGCGCCTGTTCAGGCGTCATGCGGAGATTGGGATCCCATCTGGTGGTGGAGGAGACGCACACGTGGTGGACAGGGCAAGGTGAGCAGATGTGACAGGGTGGGAGGTGGGGGAGAGTGGGGAGATGGTGCGTGGGTGGGGGTAGAGATGGAGGGGGAGGGAGTGTGGTNGGTGGTGGGGGTAGAGATGGAGAGGGTGGGAGGGAGATGGTGGGTGGTGGTGGGGGTAGAGATGGAGAGGGGGGAGGGAGTGGTGGTGGGTAGTGAGTGGTAGTGAGTGGTAGTGAGTGGGTGCAGGACTGTCAATCCGCACGGTTTATTCCGTGTTCTTGTGCAGGGAGATTGAGTTGTCAGGTCAGTACGGAGAGCGGCCGTTTCAATGCTGGGTAATAAAAAATTAACCGTAAAACCAAAGTTTTTCACTATAAATCCTTTATATGCGTGGCATCGGTTTATTGTATTATTCATTTCTGTTTTTCTTGAGTAAGAGTTTTATTTTTATCACATTGGTATTTTAAATTAAATATGAAAAAATATGTCCTAAAAAGTGTAAAATTTTGGTGAAAATTTTTTTTCAGAAAATAAATTGTCACGCACAACGAGTCTGTGTGCAAAATGTCAGCTCGATTGGATCACGGGAAGTGGGTTAAAAAACGACCGAAAATTTTGCACGGTCTAAGCAAGCAAGCAATGAGCTTAATATAAAGGATTTAAAACATTTTTGTCTATTTGTTTGTGTTTGTTCCTTGTGATGGGACTTTGGAGGATGTACGTTCAGATGTATCAGGGTCACTGAGTGATCAATAAAGGTCTGAGTTGGGTCTGTAGTAAGGTAGGGCACTGATAAGGTGTAGACAGGTGTGGGTGAGTGAGTGAGTGAGTGGGGTGAGTGATGGGGTGAGTGAGTGAGTGTGTGGGATGAGTGAATGGGATGAGTGAGTGAGTGAGTGGGGTGAGTGAGTGAGTGTGGGATGAGTGAGTGGGGATGAGTGAGTGAGTNGTGGTGAGTGAGTGAGTGAGTGGGATGAGCGAGTGAGCGAGTGAGTGAGTGAGTNGGGGCGAGTGAGTGAGTGGGGATGAGTGAGTGGGGATGAGTGAGTGGGGTGAGTGGTGAGTGAGTGGGGAGTGAGTGAGTGAGTGGGGATGAGCGAGTGGGGATGAGTGAGTGAGTNGGGGCGAGTGAGTGTGTGGGATGAGTGAGTGGGATGAGTGAGTGGGGTGAGTGAGTGAGTGGGNATGAGTGAGTGGGGATGAGTGAGTGAGTGAGTGGGGTGAGTGAGTGAGTNAGAGTGAGTGAGTGGGATGAGCGAGTGGGAGCNAGTGAGTGAGTGGGGCGAGTGAGTGAGTGAGTNGGGGTGAGTGAGTGAGTGAGTGGGGATGAGCGAGTGGGAGCGAGTGAGTGAGTGGGGCGAGTGAGTGAGTGGGGATGAGTGAGTGAGTGAGTGGGAGCGAGTGAGTGAGTGGGGCGAGTGAGTGAGTGGAGATGAGTGAGTGAGTGGGATGANGAGTGAGTGAGTGAGTGTNGGGGTGAGTGAGTGAGTGAGTGGGGTGAGTGAGTGAGTGAGTGGGTGAGTGAGTGAGTGAGATGAGTGGGGTGAGTGAGTGAGTGAGTGAGTGGTGATGATGGAGTGAGGAGTGGGTGGTGAGTGAGTGAGTGAGTGGGATGGAGCGAGTGGGAGCGAGTGAGTGGGGTGAGTGGTGGGTGAGTGAGTGGTGAGTGAGTGAGTGGAGTGAGTGAGTGGATGGTGAGTGAGTGAGTGGGGTGAGTGAGTGAGTGAGTGGGGAGTGAGTGAGTGAGTGGGGTGAGTGAGTGAGTGAGCGGGATGAGTGAGTGGGTGAGTGGGTGAGTGAGTGGGATGAGTGGGTGAGTGAGTGAGTGAGTGGGATGAGTGGGCGAGTGAGTGAGTGGGATGAGTGGTGAGTGAGTGAGTGGAGTGAGTGAGTGAGTGAGTGGGGTGAGTGAGTGAGTGGGGTGAGTGAGTGAGCGAGTGGGGTGCGTGGGGTGAGTGAGGGTGAGCGAGGGCGAGTGAGGGTGAGCGAGGGCGAGTGGGGCGAGTNGGGATGAGTGAGTGAGCGAGTGGGGTGCGTTGGGTGAGTCGGGTGAGTGANGGTGAGCGANGGGCGAGTGGGGTGAGCGAGGGGTGAGTGTGGTTCGTACTGGAGGCAGCGGCTGACAAAGTCCACCAGCTGAGGGTGGTGTCCCTGCAGTGCGCGGTGCAGGCTGCCAGGTGGACGCTGCTGGACACGTTGTAGGGAGACCCTCAGGGTCTGCAGAGAGACAGAGACGCACGCAGAGTCACCCGCCACACGTCGCCACATACCCAGTCAGACACTTGACTACCCACCTTCATATCACCTACATACCAACTCACCACCCACCCACTCAACTACCTANCTCACTCACTCANCCACCCACTCCCCACCCANTCAGTCACCCGCCCACTCACCACCACTCACTCACCCGCCCACTCACCACCCACTCACCCACCTACCCCCACTCACCAACCCACCACTCACCCACCACNACANCCACCACCACACCATACCACACCCCCACCATACTCACCTACCATACCACANTANCNACCTCACCCACCCACCATACCACCATACCAACAACCATACCCACCACCCACCATCACCCACTCACCCACCACCATACCACCATACCTGCTCACCACACCCACCTGCCACCTCACCACCAAAGTAAAGTGACCATTTGGGGCTCGTACCTCTTTGTCGGGGCATGGGATCTGCACGTGTCAGCGAGACAAAAGGAGGANGAGAGGAGAGGAGGGGGACACGGTGTAGCCCAGCGGGCCCATTGTCGCATTCNAGACCAAATTCTTTNGTGGCANCAGAGNCAGNTCCGNGGTGTGGNGACAGAAAACCGCGCTCTGGTTCTTCTATAATCTAATGGGTTGTTGGGTCNTTGNGAGCATGGCAACTGGGTGANNAAAGAGTATGAACGGAGAGGGCTCAGTGACGTCNCTGCCCAGAGGTACCGACCCACCATACCACACCACCATACCACCACCCCACCCACCACCTACCACCCNTACCGTACACTCACACCATACCACCATACCACCCAGAGGTCGCAAACGGGTTTTGATTCCGCACCAGGGTCGCAAACGGGTACCCGTACCCGGCCGTACCCGTACCCGACCGGTATCGGGTAGGGTACGGGTATCGGGTACCGGTTGCGACCTCTGATATGAAGTAGTCCCTCCGTCAACAGCGACGTGGGTTGAACAGGTTTCTTTTCGGTCGGTCAAACGCGTAGTCGGCTTCTGCTACCGATATTTCACGGCGAAGGCGAGTTTTTTTGGGTTGGACCGCGTACTCTGGCTGCCCGCCTGATGATGACGCTCGAATTGTAAACGTCGTAGTGGGTTTACATCTCCAGTACACCAGAGGTCGCAACCGGGTACCCGATACCCGTACCCTACCCGATACCCGGCTACCCGTACCCGGCCGGGTACGGGTACGGGGACCCGTTTGCGACCCTGGTGCGGCCGGGTACGGGTAAGCCGTGAGTCACTGGGTGAGTCACCGTTTGTCACTCATTTCCAACGTCTTGTCTCTTCTCACAATTCAAGTTCCTAGAATCAACCCACCCGCGCCTGCAACATGGCTTCATCCCAGGAGGTCGCAATCGGGTACCCAAAACCCGTACCCTACCGATACCCGGCCGGGTACGGGTACAGCTGGGTACGAGTACCCATTTGCGACCCTGGTGCGGCCGGGTACGGGTACGGGTAGGGTACGGGTAGGGTACGGGTACGAGGATTAAGGAATCAAAACCCGTTTGCGACCTCTGCATCGCACCGGTTGGCGCTGTGCAAGTGGTCAATTGGAGCGTCCTGGTCACGTGACGCTGAACCTCACTGAGTGGCTGCGTCGGGTGGTGGCGGGTTTTGACGACACAACGTTGACATTGACGCGAGCTAACCCTGAAAAAATTAACCCGTAAAAACAAAGTTTTTCACTACAAATCCTTTATATGCATGGCATCGGTTTTATTTTATTATTCATTTCTGTTTTTCTTGAGTAAGAGTTTCATTTTTATAACATTGGTATTTAAAATTAAATATAAAAAAAAAAATTCCTAAAAAGTGGAAAATTTAGGAAATTTTTTTTCACGAAAATGCATTGTCACGCACAACGAGTCTGTGTGCAAAACGTCAGCTCGATTGGATCACGGGGAGTGGGTTAAAAAACGACTGAAAGATTTGCACGGTCCTAAGCAAGCAAGCGAGTGAACTTAATATAAAGGATTTTAACTAAATCTCCACGCAGCAAAGCCACTCACAGTGAGACTTCAGGTAGCAGCTGCAGCCGAAGTCGGTGATCCTCACTTTGCCGGCCGCGGTGAGCAGAATGTTGTCCTGGACAAAGCGGAGAGATGGAGAAGGGGTTCCACGCTGTGAGGTTACGGCAAGAGAGTGTCCAGCCAGTAGCGGGTCTATCACGCAAAGTGACGCATTGACACCCACATGGGCAGCCCCCCCCCCCCCCCCCCCCTTTCGGCACGGGCTACGTGCCTGAGACCCGTTCAAAATCTTTTAACAAACTACCCGCTCCGCTCACCGGCTTGATGTCTCCGTGCACGATGCCCCGTCGCTTGGCGTACAGCAGGAAGTCGAGGATGGCCTGGTGTACTCCCTCAAGCGCCTCACGCAGATTCGCTTGATGCTCCCTTTGTCATCACGTCATAGAGGCTCTTCCTGTGACGACGACGACGACAATGACGACGATGTTAAAACCCTTTCCCGTTCCGATGACGTCCGCAGGGCGCACGACCGACCCAAAGCGACCGTGCACTTGGTTAGNTTTTTTTACNTTTTATTANTTTATCTCAATATTTCCTCAATTTCAAGTTGGTTACATGTTGGGAGGTATGCTAAACATTTCGAACAGACACACACATTCACAAATTTCCCTTTTTCTTTATAAATTCTCATGAAAAAATTGAACGTGATAAATCGATAAATCTAGTTGCTTGAATATCAAACAAATATGAATTCCGAAATGAATCGACTATCGAGCGGAGCAATGGACACGCACGTGGTGGGGGGGGTGGGGTAGGAGGGGGGAGGTTCGCGTACTTCAAGAGCTCGACGACGAGGCAATTGTGTCCGCGGAATTGGAACGTGTCCAGGAGCCGGATGACTCCGTAGCGCTCATCGCTGGCCTTGCCCTGCAGCTCCTTGGTCACCTCCAGCTCCGTCCTCTGGCGGGACGCTGTCGAGGTGCTGCGTAGGGGAGGGGGAGGCCACGACATCAACGGTGACTGTGTGGTGACTGTTGGTGACTGTGTGGGTGACTGTGTGGGTGACTCTGTGGGATCTGTGGGTCTGTGTTAGTTGNGTTGNCTGGCTGTGTGTCTGGNCTCACTGGGTCTGGGTGTGNGGGGTTGGGGGTAACTGTGTGGGTTTGGGTTGGGTNTCTGTGGGTCTCTGTGGGTGTCTCGTGTGTGACTTTGTGGTCTCTGTGTGTGGTNACTGTGGGTCTCTGTGGGTCTGTGTGGGTCTAGTCTGTGGTCTGGGTGTCTCTGTGGGTGTCTCTGTGGGTCTCTGCGGGTCTCTGGGTCTCTGTGGGTCTCTGTGGATCTGTGGGTCTCTATGGGTTTGGGTGTTTCTTGGCTATAGGTCTATCCGTGTCTAANGGCTGGGTGTTCTTGGTCTTAGCTGGGTAGTTCTTGGGTNTCTAAGCGGGTTCTCTGTGGGTTCTGTGGNGTTCTGGGTTTTGGGTTCTTGTTTATTAGTCAGTTNTCTCGTGGNTCTCTAAGGGTCTGGGTCTCTGTGGAGTGGGTGCTGTNGGTCTCTGTGGGTCTGGTGTCTTTGTTAGGGTGTAGTTTGCAGCAGTTTTACGGCAGTTTGCATTTTGTCAGCGAGTCCATAGTCAGTGGCCGTGTCACGGCGGTGCCTCCAATCGTTTGATGATTATTGTCCGAGAGCGCGGCCACCGCGGACTCACCACAAGGCAGCGACAGCATCTTGACGGCCACGAGCGTTTTGGTTTTGTGGTCGAGGCACTGCAGCACCAGGCCCTGGCCTNCCTCGCCGATCAGCTTCTGCACCTCGTAGCGGTAGTGGAGCTGCTCCTTGCGGACCTGGGGGCGGAGGAGGAGGACGGACCGGTCGTCAGAGTCGTCGCGATCGGAGCGTCTGACGCTCAATGGTGGCAGCAGCAGTCGGGCTTCCACGCCGCCATTTTCTACGGCCGCCATTTTCCAAGACCGCCATTTTCCACCACGGAGGTTTCTTTTGCTTGGTGTTAGATTGCGCGAATGTTTAAATGTTTCGTTAAACTCGCCGAATGATTGACTTGAAGCTTTCGTGACTGCGGGAATTAATATTTTGGGTATTTCGGAAAAGTCACTAGATTGGTTCTAAATAATAAAATAACGAAAACGACGACGTTTCGATCGCAACGCAAGCGGTCGTCTTCTGATATTTTATTATTTCTTTGAACCTGTCTACGTGACTTTAACGAAAGACCAAGAATACCGAATGCTGTTAAAAATTTGCGTTTTTTTATTATCCANCTACGTACTGAAAAACTGAGTNGTGAGAGAAAAGACACTGGTAGTCAGAGGCTTGTGGTGAGACACTGTGGTGAGACACTGGTGGTGAGACACTGGTGTGAGACACTGGTGTGAGACACTGGTGGTGACACTGGTGTGAGACACTGGTGTGAGACACTGGTAGTGAGACAGGTGGTGAGACACTGGGTAGTGAGACACTGGTAGTGAGACAGGTGGAGACACTGGTAGTGAGACACTGGTAGTGAGACACTGGTGGTGAGACAGGCTNGGTAGTGAACACTGGTAGTGAGACACTGGTGGTGAGACACTGGGTAGTCAGANGCTGGTGGTGAGACACTGGTGGTGAGACACTGGTAGTGAGACACTGGGTAGTGAGACACTGGTGTGAGACACTGGTGGTGAGACACTGGTGGTGAGACACTNGGTAGNTAGACACTGGTAGTGAGACACTGGTAGACACTGGTAGTGAGACACTGGTAGTGAGACACTGGTAGTGAGACACTGGTAGACACTGGTAGTGAGACACTGGTAGTGAGACACTGGTAGTGAGACACTGGTGGTGAGACACTGGTGGTGAGACACGGTAGTGAGACACTGGTAGTGAGACACTGGTGGTGAGACACTGGTGGTGAGACACTGGTAGTGAGACACTGGTAGTGAGACACTGGTAGTGAGACACTGGTGGTGAGACAGGTGGATAAATTCTCAGCGAGAATTTATGTTTAATTGATATAATATTTTATTATTTCCCTTCTACGTGACTTTACCGAAAGAACCAAGAATATGACTCCATGCAGTCACGAAAGCTTTAAATCGAGATTACACGTTTATAATCATGTCTTCTAACTCAATNAAAACCTCTGTGGGTGTCTAATGGTGTCTCTTTGGGTGCCTCTGTGGGTCTCAATGGGAGTGGGTCTCTGTGGGTCTCTTTGGGTGCCTCTGTGGGACCCACAGACTCCTCACACAGAGACCCACAGACTCNTCACACAGAGACCCACAGACTCACCACACAGAGACCCACAGACTCCTCACACAGAGACCCACAAAACTCCCACACAGAGACCACAGACTCCACACAGAGATCCACAAACTCCTCACACAGAGATCCACAGACTCACCTCAAATAGAGACCCACACAGACTCACCACAGAAGACCACACACTCACCACACAGAGACCCACACAGACACACACAGAGACCCACAGACTCACCACACAGAGACCCACAGACTCACCACACAGAGACCCACAGTCATCACACAGAGACCCACACTCATCACACAGAGACCCACAGAGATCACCACACAGACCCACAGACACACAGAGACACACCACACAGANACCCACAGACTCACCCCACACAGAGACCACACTCACCACACCACCACCCACAGCCCACACTCCCACAAACGCACAGACACCCACAGACTCACCACACAGACCACGACTCACCACACAGACCCACNGACTTCACACAGACCCACACTCACNACACAAAGACCCACAGAATCACCACACAGACTCACCACACAGAGACCCACGACTCACCACACTCACCACACAGACCCACNGACTCACACACNAAGACGCACAATCACCACACAGACTCACCACACNGACTCACCACACAGAGACCCACGACTCACCACCACTCACCACACACTCACCACCCACACACACACCCTCACCACCCACACTCACCACCACACTCACCACTACCACACTCACCACACTCACCACCACACTCACCCACTCACACCACTCACCACACTCACCANCAACCNTACTCACACCACACTCACCACCCCACNNACCACCCNCCCACACTCTCCCACCACACTCACCACCACACTCACACCACACACACTCACACACACTCACCACATCNACACTCACACACCCCAACCACTCACCACACTCACCACACTCACCACACTCANCCNCACCANCNNCCNCACTCCACACTCANCACCACCCNCACNACANTCACNCCACACTCACCACCACACCACACTNANCACACCACACACACACTCNCCACACACCCANCACACACACNACACCACCACACTCACACCCACCTATCNCCACCACACTCACANCCACACACCACATCACCCACACTCANACCCACNACCACACTCACCACCACNCACACCCACACTCACCACCACACTCACCACCCACACAC
>MU249782.1:70588-121489 GCA_018977245.1 Lethenteron camtschaticum
CACNCACCCACNACCCANCANCCCCCCCACCACANCTCACACTCACAACACNCACCACACTCACCCACCTCACNACACTNCACCACACTCACTACACACTCACANACCACNCCCANCACCACCTCACCACCACCACCCCCCACACCACANCCACACACCACACTCACACCACGCATCACCACCACCACACCCACCAACACTCACCACACCANCANCCACTCACACCACACTCNCNACCACTCCACACNCACACACTCCACACCACCCACACACACACNACCACTCACCTACACCACTACACATACCNCACTCACCACACCACTCACCACACTCACANCCACGACCCACCCCACTCANCANCCACACCACCACCCCTACCACCCCACACTCACACTCACCACANTCNCCNCACTCACCACTCAACCACCACACCCCCCACCACACACACACTCANCCCACACTCACCACCCTACCCNCACTCACACCACACTCACACCCACTCATCCTACCCACCCCCACTCACCCCAANCCACCACCANTCACCACTCACCACTCACCACACCACCACACTCACACCACACTCACACCCACACCCCCNCANCCNCCACCTCAACACTCCCATCACCACACACACCCACACACACNACACTCNCCCACACCACACACACACTCACNACACATCACACACTACCACTCACCACACTCACNACACCNCCCACCCCACACACNCCACCCCANCACCCANNNACCATCACCACCCCTCACCACACTCACACANCACCACACNCCTCACCACACTCACCACACTCACCCACCCCACCCANCACCCTCACCCNCNCANCCCCACTCACCACCCACACTCACACCCACCACCCACNCACCCACACATANCACCACACCCATCCACANTCACACACACTCACACCACACACCANACTCACACCCCACCACGCCCCCNCACTCACCACACCACACACCNCACNCACCACCTCACACCACAACTTCACCCCTCACACCACCACCACCACCACACCCACACNCACCACCACACTCACCACACCACCACTAACCCAACCAACCACNCCACCACCGCNATCCCACTCACCACACATCACTCACACTCACACCACACACACCCACTACCCCACACTCACACCACACCCCCCACCANCCCCACACCACACCTCACANCCACACCACACCACACGCTCACCACACTCANCANCCACACACCACACTCANCANCCACACACNCACATATACACANACACCTACCCACANCCACCACCACCCACNCACCCNCACCCACCCCCACCACCCACNACCAACACCTCACCCNCACTCACACACCCACANCCCCNCCACTCACCCACCACCCACTCANCACCCCACACTCAAACCCACACTCACCCCCCCACCACACTCACACACANTCANCACCACACTCACCACCACACNCACCCCCACACACCACACACACACTCACCACACCACCCCACTCANCACCACACTCACACCCACACTCACANCCACACNCANCCNNACCACCCACACCACACACTCACACACTCACNCCACACTCACCACACTCACTCNNCACCACTCACCCACTCACANCCACACTCACCACACTCACCCNCACTCACANCCCACTCACCACACTTCACCCACACTCACCACCACACCCACCCACACTCACACCACACTCACACCCCCACACCACCCCACACCCACACTCACCACACTCACCACCCACCACTCTCACCACCCCACCACCACTCACCACACTCACCCACACCACCCNCACTCACCACACTCANCACCACCCCCACCCACCCACCCACACCACTACCCTCACCACCACACCACCANCCACCCCCCCTACACTCACCACACTCACCACACCACTACACTCATCACCCCAGACCACCACCACACCACCCCCCCACCTCACANCCACACTCACCACATCACCACACCACCACACTCACCACCTCACCACACTCCACACCACCCACTCACTCACCCACACNCACCACATCACCACACTCAAACACACACCATCNACACTCACACCCACCACACCTCANCACCANCCTCCCCACCTCANCTCCCACCCACCCACCCACCATCACCACACTCACCACANCANCCACACCCACCCACACCCCNCCCCAAACCACACNCANCACCACACTCNNCANCCACACATCATCCACCCACACTGACCTCACTCNCNCACTACNACNATCACTCACNACACTCANCACACCCCCACATCANCACCACCACTCACCGCCTANTCCACCACCACACTCACCACCACACTCGACACCATCACCACCCCACCACCTCACCACCACACTCCCACACANCCAACTCATCCANCCACACTCCANCCACACACACCACACTCACCCCNCACTCCCCACACTCACCACCCCCCACCACCACACANCANCCACACACTCACACCACACTCACACNACACATCCACACACATCACCACACTCANCACCCGCACACTCACCCCCTCACTACCCACCCTCACCCCACTCACCACACTCACCACACCATCCCACCACCACCCACACCACTCNCCCTCACCANCACACACTCACCACACCCACCCAACACTCANCACGCACATCCCTCACACACCCACACTCATCCACCANCACACACCACCCACCATACCACACNACNCACTCCACATCCACACCACANCCCACTCCCACCCACTACACACNCTCACCCACACCACCCCACACCACCCACTCACCACCCACACTCACCCACCCACACTCACCACCNCACACCCACNCCCACACTCACCACCACACTCACACCCACACTCACACCCACACTCANCCCCACCCACCCCCACACTCANCACCCACACTCACACCCACACTCAACTCACTCACCANCCACACTCACCACCATCCACCACCCACACACCACCACANTCACACACCCCACTCACCACCCACACTCACCACCCACACTCACCACCACACTCACACCNCCACCACACTCAACCACACTCACCACTCACACTCACCACCCACACTCACCACCCANCCCACTCACCACCACNCTCACCACCCCTCACCACACCACCANGGCCACCACAACCACCACCNGGGCACCCCCACACCGCAGGGCCACCACCACCCACCCACTACCCCAACCTCCGGGCCACANCCCTGGCCAACCCCACCACCAGAGAGNCACCCACACCACCACCCCCACACCACCAGCCAGCCACCCCATCAGCAGGGCCACCACCACCATCANGGCTACCCCACACCCACCACCCACATCACCACCCACACCACCACAACCACCATCACCACCCCACTCACCACCCAGGCCACCACACCACCATCAGCTACCCTCACCCCATCACTCACCCCACCCCACTCACTACCCCCACCACCGCCACCACCCCCACCACCACCGCCNACACCACCACCCACACCACCACCACCATCAGCAGCAGCCCTCCAGTGCAGGCTCTGGAGCTGCTGAGCCACGGTGAGCCTCTCTGTGTACCTCGCCTGGTACGCAGGAGGTCGTGGTTCGATCCCGACCCTGATGAGATGTTAACTACCTCGCCTGGTACGCAGGAGGTCGTGGGTTCGATCCCGACCCTGATAAGATGTTAACTACCTCGCCTGGTACGCAGGAGGTCGTGGGTTCGATCCCGACCCTGATGAGATGTTAACTACCTCGCCTGGTACGCAGGAGGTCGTGGTTCGATCCCGACCCTGATGAGACTAACTACCTCGCCTGGTACGCAGGAGGTCGTGGGTTCGATCCCGACCCTNTAAAAAGATGTTAACTACCTCGCCTGGTACGCAGGAGTCGTGGGTTCGATCCCGACTCTGATGAGTTAACTACTCGCCTGGTACGCAGGAGGTCATGGGTTCGATCCTGACCCTGATGAGATGTTAACTACCTCACCTGGTACGCAGGAGGTCATGGGTTCGATCCCGACTCTGATGAGACGTTAACTACCTCGCCTGGTACGCAGGAGGTCCTGGGTTCGATCCTGACCCTGATGAGATGTTAACTACCTCACCTGGTACGCAGGAGGTCATGGGTTCGATCCCGACTCTGATGAGACGTTAACTACCTCGGCTGGTACGCAGGAGGTCCTGGGTTCGATCCTGACCCTGATGAGATGTTAACTACCTCACCTGGTACGCAGGAGGTCATGGGTTCGATCCCGACTCTGATGAGACGTTAACTACCTCGGCTGGTACGCAGGAGGTCATGGGTTCGATCCCGACCCTGATGAGATGTTAACTACCTCACCTGGTACGCAGGAGGTCATGGTTCGATCCGACCCTGATGAGACTTTAACTACCTCGCCTGGTACGCAGGAGGTCGTGGTTCGATCCTGACCCCGATGAGATATTAACTACCTCACCTGGACGCAGGAGGTCATGGGTTCGATCCCAACCCTGATGAGATGTTGACTACCTCGCCTGGTATGCAGGAGGTCGTGGCTCGATCCAGACCCTGATGAGATGTTAACTACCTCGCCTGGTATGCAGGAGTCGTGGCTCGATCCCGTCCCTGACGATGCTGCTGCTGCTGTATATTTGCAGTCTGCGTTTCTGTCCCGTGGTGGTCACTGCGTGGATTCTTCTCAGGTCCTCCAGATTTCCTCCTCCACGTTTAGAATCGCGTCACGTACTTCGAGTATTTGACTGCCGCTATGAATGTCCACGCGATGCAGATGATGATGATATCAGCCAACTTGATTCGGCTGGNCAACGNTTTGATCTCTGTGGGTCTCTGTGAGTCTATGTGGTCTCTGGATCTATGGGCTTGTGGTCTCTGTGGTCTGTATGGTCTATGGTCTCGGTGGGTCTGAATGAGTCTGTATGAGTATGGGACTCTGTGGGTCTCTGTGGTCTGTGGGTCTNGGTCTCTGTGGTCTCGGTGGGTCTATGGGTTTGTGTTGGTCTATGGGTCTATGGGTCTCCATGAGTATGGACTCTGTGGTCTCTGTGGGTCTGTGGGATCTATGGGTCTCTGTGGTCTGTATCTATGGTCTCTGTGATTATGGTCTCTGTGGGTCTCTCTGTGGACTCTGTGGTCTGTGGTCTCTGTGTGATATGGTCTCTGTGGATCTATGGCTCTATGAGTATGGTCTCTGTGGGTCTCTGAGTATCGTCTCTGTAGATCTCTATGGGTCTCTGAGTATGGGTCTCTGTCGTCTGATGACGACGATGCTGACGATGATGACGACGATGATGATGACGATGATGGCGACGACGACGATGATGATGACGATGTTGATGACGATGTTGATGTTGATGATGATGACGCGCTGCTGTGGTGCTGCTGCATCTCTCTCCACAGAGCGGAGCCGGAGAAGAAGCTCCCATCATCATCGTCACCGCTCACCCAGACCTTTGAGAGAGGACGGAGGTGGTGGAGGTGGTGGAGACGCAGGAGGAGGATGAGAGGAGAGGGAGCGAGGGTCATGGCGCGTGGCAGGGCGCTACGCTCAGTCCGCTCGCTCCTCAGACGCCTGATGCTCTGTGGTGGGCGGCCCACGCAGAGTAGCGGAGTGGACCACACTCACCACCCACACTCACANCACACTCACACTCACACTCACCACCACACACTCAACACTCACACTCACCACCCACACTCACTCACCACCACACTCACCACCCACACTCACCACCACACTCACCACCCACACCCACTCACCACACACACTCACCACTCACACTCACCCCANCCACCACTCACCTCACCANACTCACCACCACACTCACCACCCACACTCACCACCACACTCACCACCCACACTCACCACACCACCACTCACCACACACACTCACCANCACACACTCACCANCCACACTCACNACCCACTCACCACCACCACTCACCACCCACTCACCACCACACTCACCCACACTCACCACCCACACTCACCACCCACACTCACCACACTCACCACACACACTCACCACCCACACTCACCACACACACTCACCACCACACTCACCACCCACACTCACCACCCACACTCACCACCGCACTCACCACCACACTCACCACACAATGGACTAGAGCCTGCCTAGCCACGTGTGCGTGTGAAGAGTTAGGAGAGATAAGATAAAGTTTAATGTAATAATGTGTACATATACATCTAGACCATTGTTTGTTTATCGATTGTTGTTGCTAATAAATAAGCGGACTCAACAGAACGCTGCAATTGTGTTTGTTGTGGCGAGATGCTGCTGCCTGGGGTCTCAGGTGACTTGGGTCCAGATGTTGACTACCTCGCCTGGTACACAGGGGTCGTGGGTTAAATTCCGATCCTGGTGAGATGTTAACTACCTCGCCTGGTACACAGGATCGTGGGTTAATTTCGACCCTGGTGAGATGTGACTACCTCCTGGTACACAGGAGGTCGTGGGTCGATCCGACCCTGTGAGATGTTGACTACCTCGCCTGGTACACAGGAGGTCGTGAGTTAATTTCCGACCCTGGTGAGATGTTGACTACCTCGCCTGGTACACAGGAGGTCGTGGGTTAAATCCGACGCTGGTGAGATGTTGACTTCCTGCCTGGTACACAGGAGGTCGTGGGTTCGATCCCGACCCTGACGATGCCTGCTGTTGTATATTGGAGNCTNCGTCTCTTCAATTCCCACAGTGNTGAGATGTTGACTACCTCGCCTGGTATACAGGAGGTCGTGGGTTACATCCCGACCCTGTCGAGCTGCTGCTGCTGCTGTGTATTTGGAGGTCCTTTCTTCAACGTAGCAGAGACAGGGTCTGGTTGACCCGACCCTGACGACCTGCGCTGCTGTGTGTATTTGGATCTGCCCAGCCTGTCTCACAGCAGGCAAGACAGGGCNTGAACCGCTGGGACTGCCCAGATGTTGTCGTCATGCACCTAGCCTGGCACAGCAGTCAACCCATGGCAACTGCTGGCTGTCTCGTGACCTCCTCCTGCACCTAGCCTGGCACAGCAGTCAACCCATGGCAACTGCTGGCTGTCTCGTGACCTCCTGCACCTAGCCTGGCACAGCAGTCAACCCATGGCAACTGCTGGGCCTGTCCGTGACCTCCTCCTGCACCTAGCCTGCACAGCAGTCAACCCTTGGCACTGCTGGGACTGTCCGTGACCTCCTCCTGCACCTAGCCTGGCACAGCAGTCAACCCATGGCAACTGCTGGGCCTGTCACGTGACCTCCTCCTGCACCTAGCCTGGCACAGCAGTCAACCCATGCAACTGCTGGGCCTGTCCGTGACTCCTCCTGCACCTAGCCTGGCACAGCAGTCAACCCATGGCAACTGCTGGGTCTGTCCGTGACCTCCTCCTGCACCTAGCCTGGCACAGCAGTCAACCCATGGCAACTGCTGGGTCTGTCCGTGACCTCCTCCTGCACCTAGCCTGGCACAGCGGTCAACCCATGGCACTGCTGGGTCTGTCACGTGACCTCCTCCTGCACCTAGCCTGGCACAGCAGTCAACCCATGGCAACTGCTGGTCTGTCACGTGACCTCCTGCACCTAGCCTGGCACAGCAGTCAACCCATGGCAACTGCTGGGTCTGTCCGTGACCTCCTCCTGCACCTAGCCTGGCACAGCAGTCAACCCATGGCACTGCTGGGTCTGTCCGTGACCTCCTCCTGCACCTAGCCTGGCACAGCAGTCAACCCATGGCACTGCTGCGTCTGCCCGTGACCTCCTCCTCCTGCACCTAGCCTGGCACAGCAGTCAACCCATGGCAACTGCTGGGTCTGTCACGTGACCTCCTCCTGCACCTAGCCTGGCACAGCAGTCAACCCATGGCAACTGCTGGGCCTGTCCCGTGACCTCCTCCTGCACCTAGCCTGGCACAGCAGTCAACCCATGGCAACTGCTGGGCCTGTCCCGTGACCTCCTCCTGCACCTAGCCTGGCACAGCAGTCAACCCATGGCACTGCTNGGCCTGTCACGTGACCTCCTCCTGCACCTAGCCTGGCACAGCAGTCAACCCATGGCAACCTGGGCCTGTCCGTGACCTCCTCCTGCACCTAGCCTGGCACAGCAGTCAACCCATGGCAACTGCTGGGTCTGTCACGTGACCTCCTCCTGCACCTAGCCTGGCACAGCAGTCAACCCATGGCAACTGCTGGGTCTGTCCGTGACCTCTCCTGCACCTAGCCTGGCACAGCAGTCAACCCATGGCACTGCTGGGTCTGTCACGTGACTCCTCCTGCACCTAGCCTGGCACAGCAGTCAACCCATGGCAACTGCTGGGTCTGTCACGTGACCTCCTCCTGCACCTAGCCTGGCACAGCAGTCAACCCATGGCAACGCTGGGTCTGTCCCGTGACCTCCTCCTGCACCTAGCCTGGCACAGCAGTCAACCCATGGCACCTGCTGGGTCTGTCCCGGACCTCCTCCTGCACCTAGCCTGGCACAGCAGTCAACCCATGGCACCTGCTGGTCTGNCCCGTGACCTCCTCCTGCACCTAGCCTGGCACAGCAGTCAACCCATGGCAACTGCTGGGTCTGTCACGTGACCTCCTCCTGCACCTAGCCTGGCACAGCAGTCAACATGGCAACTGCTCCTGTCCGTGACCTCCTCCTGCACCTAGCCTGGCACAGCAGTCAACCCAGCAACTGCTGGGCCTGTCCGTGACCTTCCTGCACCTAGCCTGGCACAGCAGTCAACCCATGGCAACTGCTGGCCTGCCCGTGACCTCCTCCTGCACCTAGCCTGGCACCAGTCAACCCATGGCAACTGCTGGGCCTGTCCGTGACCTCCTCCTGCACCTAGACTGGCACAGCAGTCACCCATGGCACCTGCTGGGCCTGTCACGTGACCTCCTCCTCCACCTAGCCTGGAGCAGTCAACCCATGGCAGCTGGGTCTGTCACGTGACCTCCTCCTGCACCTAGCCTGGCACAGCAGCAACCCATGGCAACTGCTGGGCCTGACGTGACCTCCTCCTGCACCTAGCCTGGCACAGCAGTCAACCCATGGCACCTGCTGGGTGTCCCGTGACCTCCTCCTGCACCTAGCCTGGCACAGCGTCAACCCATGGCAACTGCTGGGCTGTGTGACCTCTCCTGCACCTAGCCTGGCACAGCAGTCAACCCATGGCACCTGCTGGGTCTGTCCCGTGACCTCCTCCTGCACCTAGCCTGTCCTTGTGGAAGAGATACGTAGATGACACGTTCGTCATCTGCCCACATGGCCGACCAGCTTTGAACCAATTCCTCAGCCACATAAATTCCACGCACCCAGCCATCAAATTCACCATGGAGGTGGAAAAGGATGGCAAGCCACCATTCTTGGGTGTTTTAATCGATGGCTCAATGGGCCATTCTGTCTACAGGAAAGCCACCCATACGGACGCCTACCTAAAACCTGGCTCCCATCACCATCCATCCATCCCAGAAGAATTCCCTCATCAAACTCTACACCACAGAGCTCGTTGCATTTCCGACCATCATCACCGCCTAGCCAGTGAACTGGAGCATGTACAGCAAGCTTCAAGACGAACGGATATTCAGACTACACAATCCGTAAAGCTATCACCCAACCGTTGGGAAAGGACCATCTTGAGGACTCAATAAAACCATCACCTTGTCATACATAGCAGGGATCACCAAACAGATTTCCAAAATCAAGAGCAAACACAAGATCCAGGTTCGATTTAACACAGTACGTAAAATTCGTGATCTGATCTCATCTGTGAAGGATGTGATCCCTGACGTGCAATACCCGGCGTCTTCAAACCAAGCTGTGTATGCGGCAGTAGGTACATTGGGGAAACTAAGCGACATGTCTCGGACCCTGTTCGTGAACACAAGGCAGATCTGAAACACGGTAGGACCAATACCTCGGCCGTGGCTGATCATTGTTTTAATGCGGTGGGCTCACGCGAGATTGATTTCTCGAAGACGAAGGTGCTTTGCAACCCACTCGCTATAAACAAAGATTCGTTCATGAGCCATCCATATACACAGACACAATTTCAGCCGAGAAGATGGTTACAAACTTAGCATCGTTGGAAGGACGTTATCAACCAGTTCTTCATAACTGGCTGTGATGTTCCCATCTGCCACCTTCAAATGTTAATTGTCGTTTACAGCTCTCCGATTTTACATTAACAGGTTAAATTTCTCACACCAACACAGCCACCTCCGCGCTCCGACCTCGATGAGACGGTGGCTCTGAGATCTCACATTGACATGCTAATCTTTACCTGGCAGCCCTTTAATTGGTCGAAACCCACCACTAAGGCCGTCGCTGCCCATCACTCACATTAACATCGGCTGCTCTGCCCCGCTGCTGATGTGGTGCCACCGCGGATTAAGGCTGATCCACCGGAGGGTAGGGAGTGCACATTCGTACGGCAACGTGCGCCTGCAGGGGCGCGCGTGTGCACGCAGCCACCTCCGCATTAGCGGTGGTGTACGGGGGAGTGCGTCAGAGATCGCAACCAGGTACCCGATACCCGTACCCTACCGATACCCGGTTACCCGTACCCGACCGGGTACGGGTACCCATTTGCGACCCTGGTGCGGCCGGGTACGGGTAGGCCGTGAGTCACTGGTGAGTCACCGTTTGTCACTCATTTCCCAACGTCTTGTCTCTTCTCACAATTCAAGTTCCTAGAATCAACCCACCCGCGCCTACAACATGGCTTCATCCCAGAGGTCGCAATCAGGTACCCGATACCCGTACCTTACCCGTGTCCGGCCGGGTACGGTAGGTACGGGTACGGCCGGGTACGGCCGCACCCGTTTGCGACCCTGGTGCGGCCGGGTACGGGTAAGGAATCAAAACCCGTTTGCGACCTCTGGAGTGCGTGTGGGATAACTCGGGGTGGTGGTGAGCCAGCCACTTTGCCGTGTCCCTCAGAGAGGGCGCTGGTGCGGGGGGGAGGGCCGATCAGCGGGGCCCGGCGAGAAGTGGTCGAGCAGGAGGGGGAGTGGAGGGGTATGACGTCACACCCCACACTGACACGTGGGAGACGGCCATTTTAAACCTTTATAGACAGTTTGCCGAGCCCTGGACTTTGCGGAAGCCCATGATCTTGTCCTCGCCAACACCTTCTTCAAGAAGAGACCGTCCCATCTCATTACGTACGCCAGTGGTGGAGATCAACTAAAATTGATTACTGGCTTGTCAAGCGGGATAAGCTGAAAACGGTGACAAACACTAAAGTCATACCATCGGACAACATCGCCCCACAGCATCGCATCCTGGTCATGGACATAAAAATGGCATTGGCCAGCGACATCGCCCACCAACAACTGGACAGCAGCGAATTAAGTGGTGGCGGATGAAGGAATGCAAGGATCAGCTGAGAGTCGCCTTTAATCAGATTGACGTGAACATCAACCGACCAGCGAATGTGATTTGGGAAGATCTTGCCGGCCAACTGTGCACAGCAGCAACGGAAGCACTGGGGCTAACTAAGCCGGGAAAACACTTCATTGACAAGCAAATATGGTGGTGGAACGAAGAAGTTCAGCTAGCAGTGAAAGAGAAGAAGCTAGCTTTCAAGAAGTGGCGCCAAACGCTCGCAGATCTGGATTACCAACAATACAGAAACTGCAAATCGGCAAAGTGAGTAGTTGCAGCGGTGAAATTAGCTCAATACGACCAACTGTATGTCGAACTGGACACCCCAGAAGGTGCCAATAAGATCTATCGACTGGCAGAGGCGCGCCATCGTTCGACTCAGGATATTGGTCAGGTCAAATGCATAAAGGATGAGAATCACAGCGCTCTCAGAGACCCGCCCGCCATCCTTCAACGCTGGAGCGACTACTTCTCTGGAATCTGCAACCAGGAATTTCCCCACCCACCTATTATTAGCGCTGAACACGTCATCGGTCCGGTTTCACCTATCACCATCACCGAAGTGGAACAAGCTATCAAGAGAATGAAGAATGGGAAAGCGACTGGCCCGGACGATATCCCTGCTGAGGCCTGGAAGATCCTTGGCAGGCAGGGTGCTGCCCTCCTTACCCAGCTCTTCAGCACCATCACGAGCACCGGTGAGGTCCCAGAAGCCTGGTCGACCAGCACGACGGTTCCAATTTGGAAGGGTAAAGGGGACGTGGCAGAATGCTCGAATTACAGGCCAATCCGGTCCTGTGTCATGCGATGAAGATCTTTGAGCGAGTTTTGGACACGAGGATTAGAACATCATCACCCTATCACCCAACCAATGCGGCTTCGTCAAAGGATGTGGCACTACGGACGCCATATTCGCGGCGAGGCTCCTGCTGGAGAGGCACAGAGAGAAGAACAAAGCTGTGCACGTGTCGTTCCTCGACCTTGAAAAGGCATTTGACAGGGTCCCCCACGACCTCATCTGGCACTCGCTTCGATCCCATGGAGTCCCTGAAACCTACGTGCATTGGGTGCAACTCCTATACAAGAACGTCACCAGTGCAGTCAGGTGTGCAGTGGGCATATCACCGCCATTTCCCATCAGCGTTGGAGTGCACCAAGGATCGGCCCTGTCTCCACTCCTGTTTATCCTGTGCATGGACACGATCACTGCCGACCTGCACACGTCCCTTCCATGGTCAATTCTCTACGCGGATGACGTCCTCCTCTCAGATGAAGAGAGAGGAGAAGTGGAAAGACAAACGCGCCTGTGGAAGGAACGTTTGGACGAACACGGGATGAGGTTCAACATCAAAAAGACGGAGTATATGGAGTGTGGCCCCCAAACCGACGGCACCATCAGTATTGACGGAGAAGATCTGAAGAAAGTGACGGACTTTAAGTACCTGGGCTCCACCATCAGCTCAGATGGTAGCATCACGAGTGATGTGAGGTCACGAGTCAATGCGGCGTGGATGAAATGGAGGCAAGTCACCGGAGTCCTCTGTGATCGGAAAATGCCGGATAGGCTGAAGGGAAAACTATACAAGACCATCGTCCGACCGGTGGCACTCTATGGATCCGAGTGCTGGCCAGCCACAACTGTACACGAACAAGCTCTCCACACCATGGAGGATGCTCAGATGGAGCCTCGGGCTCACTCGATGGGATCGTGTCAGGAACGAAGACGTTCGGAAGCGACTTGGTGTGGCCCCCATTGCGGACAAGATGCTTGAGGCAAGGCTTCGGTGGTACGGCCATGTGATGCGAAGTGAAGAGTCATCAGTGGCCAAGACTGCCGTGCGTATTGAGCCAGAGGGCCGCCGTCCACGCGGACGTCCGAAGAAGCGATGGATGGACCGAATAAAGGAAGACGTGAAGACGGTCAACGCATCCCCTGAAGATGCCCTGGACCGAGCCAAATGGAGAAGACAATGCCGAAAAGCGGACCCTGCGCCACAGCGGGAACAACGCTAGGAAGAAGAAGATAGACAGTTTGCCATTAGAAGCTCCTCCCCTTTTCATGACGACGTCCGCTTGTGTTGCGATTGAAAGGTCATAATTTTTCGATTTCAAGCTTTCGTGACTGCAGGGATTCATCTTCTTGGTTCTTTCGGTAAAGTCATCACGTAGAAAGGAAATAATAAAATAATAAAATAAAACAATTAAATCATTCTCACGACGTTTCGGCCACAACGCATTCCACAAGTAGTACTAATCCCATATCTGCATTTCCCATAAATATGCTAAATTCCTCTTGATATGCAAATTCTTTTGTCAAGGCGCTCTTCCCCTCCAACCCAGCTTAAATAGACGCTCCAAGACTGGTGGTGTTCAGACGCTGTCTCCCCGACAGACCTGTTCTCCACCTGAGGACGGCTGCTTGCGTTGTGGACGAAACGTCGTGAGAATTATATTAAGTTTTTTTTTATTATTTTATTATTTCCCTTCTATGTGACTTTACCGAAAGAACCAAGAAGGTCATAATTTTTGTTATTTTANTTCACCTATCTATGTGACTTACCGAAAGAACCAAATAATATTATTCCTGGAGTCATGAAAGCTTTAAGTCAATTTAGCCTCATGGAGGCCGCGAGGGTGATTGTAATCGTAGTGTGGATAGATAGGGAGGCTTATGTCATGTAGGGAATGTGGAGGTCGGGTAACGTGGGACCTATGGGAGCTTATGGGAGTGACCGGCGAGGGTGATTGTAATACGTAGTGTGGATAGATAGAAAGGCTTATGTCATATTTTTTATTTAAAGCTTTCGTGACTGCAGGGATTCATCTTCCTGGTTCTTTCGGTAAAGTCACGTAGAAGGGAAATAATAAAATAATAAATAAAACAATAAAATTATTCTCACGACGTTTCGGCCACAACGCAAGCAGCCGTCCTCAGGTGAAAACCAGGTCCGTCGAGGCGACAGAGTCTGAATGAAACAGCACACGAGCTTGGAGCATATATATAAGCTGGGCGCATTGACAAAGGAATTTGCATATCAAGAGAATTTAGCATATTTATGGGAAATGCAGGAATGTGATTAGTACTGCATATGCATGTGCATTATGCAGGATTAACAGCATCAAAGGGAGCTGCAGTTGCTGCTGCTGCAGTTGCTGCTGCAGTTTCTGCTGCTGCTGCAGTTGCTGCTGCTGCAGTTGCTGCTGCTGCAGTNGCTGCTGCTGCTGCTGCAGTTGCTGCTGCTGCTGCTGCTGCAGTTCTGCTGCTGCTGCTGCTGCTCTGCTGCTGCTGCTGCTGCTGCTGCTGCTGCAGTTGCTGCTGCTGCTGCAGTTGCTGCTGCTGCTGCAGTTGCTGCTGCTGCAGTTGCTGCTGCTGCTGCAGTTGCTGCTGCTGCTGCTTGCTGCTGCTGCTGCTGCTGCTGCAGTTGCTGCTGCTGCTGCTGCTGCTGCTGCTGCTGCTGCTGCTGCTGCTGCTGCNGCTGCTGCTGCTGCTGCAGTTGCTGCTGCTGCAGTTGCTGCTGCTGCTGCAGTTGCTGCTGCTGCAGTTGCTGCCTTATCCATTTTAATATAACACTATGTATTATTCTACCCACCCTAATGTGTATCACACTGCTATATATTTACTATACAATTACGACACCATACATTACTCTGCACACTGCACATGCCAGTGAGTGGAACGCGGTCTGAAAGTCACCGTAAACGTGAACACAATCAGTTATGATCGAAATGGTTTATTACGTCCTTCCAATGATTGCTAAGCCAGAATCCATCTTCTCGGTTGAAATTGTCTCTGTGTTTGTATATGTGGATCGCCTCATGAACGAATCTCTCATGATAGCCAGATGGCTTGCAAAGAACCTCTGTCTTGGAGAAGTCATGTCATGTGAGCCCACTGAATTGTAACAATGATCTGCCACGGCTGAGGTGTTTGTCCTACCGTGTTCCAGGTCTGCTTTATGTTCACGGATGCGGTCCGAGACATGTCGTTTGGTTTCTCCAATGTAACTGCTACCACAGAGGAAACTTAGTTTGTAGACGCCAGGGTACTGTATGTCTGGAACCACATCTTTTACAGACGGGACCAGATCACGGATTTTATGTACTGTGTTGAATCGGACCTGGATCTTGTGTTTAATCAGGATTTTGCATATGCAGTACTAATCACATTCCTGCATTTCCATAAATATGCTAAATTCATCTTGATATGCAAATTCCTTTGTCAATGCGCCCAGCTTATATATATGCTCCAAGCTCGTGTGCTGTTTCATTCAGACTCTGTCGCCTCGACGGACCTGGTTTTCACCTGAGGACGGCTGCTTGCGTTGTGGCCGAAACGTCGTGAGAATCATTTTATTATGTTTTATTTTTATTATTTTATTACTTCCTTCTACGTGACTTTACCGAAAGAACCAGGAAGATGAATCCCTGCAGTCACGAAAGCTTTAAATCAAAATTTAACCGCCTCTACGGGGAGGTTTCCACATAACTTTGAGATCCTTTAACAAGCTCCGGGACAAGAAGGCTCAGCTAATCGAGTCTCTCACCTTTCTGAAGAGATGCCGCGAATCTAAGGTAATACCAAACGCATTTACACTAACATCTGCTGCTGTAACTTCTTCTAATGCTAAACGAATTCTGTCTAGAACTAGCTTAGCTCTTATCTCAGAAAAAATCAGACTTACGCACACCGAATAGATCAGTTAGACAACACTCTACAAATCACATTATCTTTGAGTGCAACAATGTCCACATCGGATTGGGAACATGTAGATAAAATGACTGCCTCTTCAGCTGCCGCTATGTCGACCAAATGTAAGGAAAACTTGATTTCCAAATTCGATCGCCTCTCAAATAAGAAACCGGACCCACACATTGAAAAGCTAGATGTTAACAAAGTCGTAATTAATCGCAGTAACAGTTCTATTTCTGATAATTGGTTCTTTACCCTTCTATCTGGCAACAAAACTGACACCTTTTTTACAAGGAGTCATGTTTGCATAGACCGCAATACCTGCAGTCATAATACAAACAAAAGAACATAACTCTGAAATGTGCACTGTCCTTGAAGTTGATTGGTCTAACCCGAGACAGCTTTCCTTAGAGCCTAGTCTCATATGGGTTGGACCAGATGACGCCAAAAGGCGCACAACTCAAAGACAATGCACCATCAGAGTATGAGAGCTCGGGGTAAGCATCTACACTATGGGAACCTCATTTGCCAGTAGAAATATGATAATTGGTTCTTTACCCTTCTATCTGGCAACAAACTGACACCTTTTTTACAAGGAGTCATGTTTGCATAGACCGCAATACCTGCAGTCATAATACAAACAAAAGAACATAACTCTGATAATGTGCACTGTCCTTGAAGTTGATTGGTCCACACCCGAGACAGCTTTCCTTAGAGCCTAGTCTCATATGGGTTGGACCAGATGACGCCAAAAGGCACACAACTCAAAGACAATGCGTATGAGAGCTCGGGTAAGCATCTACACTATGGGAACCTCATTTGCCAGAGAAATATATTTGGTTCTTTACCCTTCTATCTGGCAACAAAACTGACACCTTTTTTACAAGGAGTCATGTTTGCATAGACCGCAATACCTGCAGTCATAATACAAACAAAAGAACATAACTCTGAAATGTGCACTGTCCTTGAAGTTGATTGGTCACACCCGAGACAGCTTTCCTTAGAGCCTAGTCTCATATGGGTTGGACCAGATGACGCCAAAAGGCGCACAACTCAAAGACAATGCACCATCAGAGTATGAGAGCTCGGGGTAAGCATCTACACTATGGGAACCTCATTTGCCAGTAGAAATATTATATTGGTTCTTTACCCTTCTATCTGGCAACAAAACTGACACCTTTTTTACAAGGAGTCATGTTTGTAGACCGCAATAGCAGTCATAATACAAACAAAATAACATAACTCTGATAAGTGCACTGTCCTTGAAGTTGATTGGTCCACACCCGAGACAGCTTTCCTTAGAGCCTAGTCTCATATGGGTTGGACCAGATGACGCCAAAAGGGCCAACTCAAAGAGACTAGGCTCTAAGGAAAGCTGTCTCGGGTGTGGACCAATCAACTTCAAGGACAGTGCACATTATCAGAGTTATGTTCTTTTGTTTGTATTATGACTGCAGGTATTGCGGTCTATGCAAACATGACTCCTTGTAAAAAAGGTGTCAGTTTTGTTGCCAGATAGAAGGGTAAAGAACCAATTATCATATTTTACTGGCAAATGAGGTTCCATAGTGTAGATGCTTACCCTGAGCTCTCATACTCTGATGGTGCATTGTCTTTGAGTTGTGCGCCTTTTGGCGTCATCTGGTCCAACCCATATAAGACTAGGCTCTAAGGAAAGCTGTCTCGAGTGTGGACCAATCAACTTCAAGGACAGTGCACATTATCAGAGTTATGTTCTTTTGTTTGTATTATGACTGCAGGTATTGCGGTCTATGCAAACATGACTCCTTGTAAAAAAGGTGTCAGTTTTGTTGCCAGATAGAAGGGTAAAGAACCAATTATCATATTTTTACTGGCAAATGAGGTTCCCATGTGTAGATGCTTACCCGAGCTCTCATACTCTGATGGTGCATTGTCTTTGAGTTGTGCGCCTTTTGGCGTCATCTGGTCCAACCCATATGAGACTAGGCTCTAAGGAAAGCTGTCTCGGGTGTGGACCAATCAACTTCAAGGACAGTGCACATTATCAGAGTTATGTTCTTTTGTTTGTATTATGACTGCAGGTATTGCGGTCTATGCAAACATGACTCCTTGTAAAAAGGTGTCAGTTTTGTTGGCAGATAGAAGGGTAAAGAACCAATTATCATATTTTTACTGGCAAATGAGGTTCCCATAGTGTAAGTTCTATTTCTGAAGGACGGAAATCCGTTTTAGCTAAAGGACTAAACTTTGCAGTCACCCTAGACACATACCAGTTAATGATATAATTGCTAGAATAGATGTAGCTCTCAAGGGCCTGAGTCACATCGCTGCAGACGTAGCAAGATCTGAAATCTCTGCAACCCTCAAAAACGCTAAGATGCCAGCTCGCAACATCAGCAAAGATGAGCGTTTTGAATTAGCTCAATTAAAAAGAGGGATGACATTGTCATCCTCTCAGCCGACAAAGGCAATGCCACTGTCATCATGGACAAAGCAGAATACAACAACAAAATCCAAGAACTACTCAACGATGGCAGCTATACNAAAATAAAAAGAGACCCACCAACAGCCTCGTCTCTAAAACAAGAAAATCATTTCTGATTCAACCGCATTAATTGATCAGACCAACAGTTCTCGTTGAAACCTTCTGCAGCCAGGCCACCAAGATTATACGGCTTGCCAAAGATACGTAAAGAAGATACACCTCTTCGACCATTGTCTCTACTATCAACTACCCCACCTATAAACTGGCTCGTTTTTTGTCTGAAATCTTACGGCCTTTCACTGGAAAAACCACCTGCGGTACTAAACTCTACTGACCTGGTATCGACAATCAAGGGATTGCCCTGTTCCCAGACGACCTGCTTGTCAGTTTTGATGTGGTTTCCTTATTCACCAAAGTTCCTGTACCTGACACCATCGCAATCATTGAAGACTTGGTTCATCAAGGACTGAATGCTGGGGTACCCCCCCTGGTGAGACACTGCTTAACCAATACATACTTCACCTGGAATGAAACTTTCTACAAGCAAACTGAGGGCATCCCAATGGCTCCCCCTATCTCCGGTTGTAGCCAAGATCTTCATGGAGAAATTGAGACTGACGCCATCCAGACTGCCACTCTACGCCCGACCTTATGGAAGAGGTACGTAGATGACACTTTTGTCATCTGGCCACATGGCCGGCCTGCTCTAGACCAATTTCTCGACCACATCAATTCCATACACCCAACCATCAGATTCACCATGGAAGTCGAAAAAGATGGCAAGCTACCCTTTTTGGATGTCCTAATTAAAAGGAGACCTGATGGTTCAATGAGCCACTCTGTCTACAGGAAATCCACCCATACGGATGCTTACCTAAAACCGGATTCCACCACCATCCATCCCAGAAGAATTCCCTCATCCAGACTCTATACCATAGAGCCCAATGGTTTTCCGACCAGGAACACATTGGCAGTGAACTCAAACACGTACGCCAAGCTTTTAATGCTAATGGTTACTCCGACTACACAATCCGCAAGGCCATCACTCCAACCATCAAGAATGATACTGTTGAGGAGCCTTTCAAGACCATCACCTTACCCTACATTGCTGGGGTCACAAAAAGATCTCCAAAATCCTGATTAAACACAAGATCCAGGTCCGATTCAACACAGTACATAAAATCCGTGATCTGGTCCCGTCTGTAAAAGATGTGGTTCCAGACATACAGTACCCTGGCGTCTACAAACTAAGTTGCCTCTGTGGTAGCAGTTACATTGGAGAAACCAAACGACATGTCTCGGACCGCATCCGTGAACATAAAGCAGACCTGAAACACGGAAGGACAAACACCTCAGCCGTGGCAGATCATTGTTACAATTCAGTGGGCTCACATGACATTGACTTCTCCAAGACAGAGGTTCTCTGCAAGCCATCTGGCTATCATGAGAGATTCGTTCATGAGGCGATCCACATATACAAACACAGAGACAATTTCAACCGAGAAGATGGATTCTGGCTTAGCAATCATTGGAAGGACGTAATAAACCATTTCGGATCTTAACTGATTGTGTTCACGTTTACGGTGACTTTCAGACCGCGTTCCACTCACTGGCATGGTGCAGTGTGCAGAGTAATGTATGGTGTCGTAATTGTATAGTAAATATATAGCAGTGTGATACACATTAGGGTGGGTAGAATAATACATAGTGTTATATTAAAATGGATAAGGCAGCAACTGCAGCAGCAGCAGCAACTGCAGCAGCAGCAGTAGCAACTGCAGCAGCAGCAGCAGCAACTGCAGCAGCAGCAGCAACTGCAGCAGCAGCAGCAGCAGCAACTGCAGCAGCAACTGCAGCAGCAGCAACTGCAGCAGCAGCAACTGCAGCAGCAGCAGCAACTGCAGCAGCAGCAACTGCAGCAGCAGCAGCAGCAACTGCAGCAGCAGCAGCAACTGCAGCAGCAGCAGCAACTGCAGCAGCAGCAACTGCAGCAGCAGCAGCAACTGCAGCAGCAGCAGCAGCAACTGCAGCAGCAGAAACTGCAGCAGCAACTGCAGCAGCAGCAACTGCAGCAGCAACTGCAGCAGCAGCAGCAGCAACTGCAGCAGCAGCAGCAACTGCAGCAGCAGCAACTGCAGCAGCAGCAGCAACTGCAGCAGCAGCAGCAGCAACTGCAGCAGCAGCAGCAGAAACTGCAGCAGCAACTGCAGCAGCAGCAACTGCAGCTCCCTTTGATGCTGTTAATCCTGCATAATGCACATGCATATGCAGTTCTAATCACATTCCTGCATTTCCATAAATATGCTAAATTCCTCTTGATATGCAAATTCCTTTGTCAATGCGCCCAGCTTATATATATGCTCCAAGCTCGTGTGCTGTTTCATTCAGACTCTGTCGCCTCGACGGACCTGGTTTTCACCTGAGGACGGCTGCTTGCGTTGTGGCCGAAACGTCGTGAGAATAATTTTATTGTTTTATTTTATTATTTTATTACTTCCCTTCAACGTGACTTTACCGAAAGAACCAGGAAGAGGCTTATGTCATGTGGGAAATGTGGAGGGCTGGTAACGTGGGAGCCTATGGGAGCTCTATGGGAGTGGCCGGTGAGGGTGATTGTAATGCGTAGTGTGGATAGGTAGGGATGCTTATGTCGTGTAGGGAATGTGGAGGGCGGGTAACATGGGAGCCTAAGGCAGTAGCTAGCGAAGGTGATTGCAATTTGTAGTGTGGATAAGTAACATCTCATNAGGGTCGAAATTGAANTCACGACTCCGTGTACCAGGCGAGGTAGTCAACATCTATCAGGGTGATTGCAACCTCCTGTGTGGCGAAGTAACATCTCATCAGGGTCGAATTGAACCCACGACCTCCTGTGAACCAGGCGAGGTAGTCAACATCTCATCAGGGTCGGAATTGAACCACGACCTCCTGTGAACCAGGCGAGGTAGTTAACATCTCATCAGGGTCGGAATTAACCCACTACCTCCTGTGTACCAGGCGAGGTAGTCAACATCTCATCAGGTCGNAATTTAACCCACGACCTCCTGTGACCAGGCAGGTAGTCAACATCTCATCAGATTGAACCCACGACCTCCTGTGTACCAGGCGAGGTAGTAACATCTCATCAGGGTCGGAATTTAACCCACGACCTCCTGTGTACCAGGCGAGGTAGTCAACATCTCATCAGGGTCGAATTTAACCCATGACCTCCTGTATACCAGGCGAGGTAGTCAACATCTCATCAGGGTCAGAATTTAACCCACGACCTCCTGTGTACCAGGCGAGGTAGTCAACATCTCATCAGGGTCGAATTTAACCCACGACCTGTGTACCAGGCGAGGTAGTCAACATCTCACAGGTCGGAATTTAACCCACGACCTGTGTACCAGGCGAGGTAGTCAACATCTCATCAGGGTCGAATTTAACCCATGACCTCCTGTATACCAGGCGAGGTAGTCAACATCTCATCAGGTCGAATTTAACCCACGATCTGTGTACCAGGCGAGGTAGTTAACATTCATCAGGTCNGAATTTAACCCACGACCTCCTGTGTACCAGGCGAGGTAGTTAACATTTCATCAGGTCGGAATTTAACCCACGACCTCCTGTGTACCAGGCGAGGTAGTTAACATTTCATCAGGGTCGGAATTTAACCCACGACCTCCTGTGTACCAGGCGAGGTAGTTAACATTTCATCAGGGTCGGAATTTAACCCACGACCTCCTGTGTACCAGGCGAGGTAGTCAACATCTCATCAGGGTCGAAATTTAACCCACGACCTCCTGTGTACCAGGCGAGGTAGTCAACATCTCATCAGGGTCGNATTTAACCCACGACCTCCTGTGTACCAGGCGAGGTAGTCAACATCTCACCAGGTCGGAAATTAACCCAGGACCTCCTGTGTACCAGGCGAGGTAGTTAACATCTCACCAGGATCGGAATTTAACCCACGACCCCTGTGTACCAGGCGAGGTAGTCAACATCTGGACCCAAGTCACCTGAGACCCCAGGCAGCAGCATCTCGCCACAACAAACACAATTGCAGCGTTCTGTTTATTAACAACAATCGATAAACAAACAATGGTCTAGATGTATATGTACACATTATTACATTGTAACTTTTCTTATCTCTATCCTAACTCTTCACACGCACACGTGGCTAGGCAGGCTCTAGTCCATTGTGTGGTGAGTGTGGTGGTGAGTGTGGGTGNTGAGGTGGTGAGTGTGGGTGGGTGNCGAGTGTGGGTGGTGAGTGCGGGTGGTGAGTNCGGGTGGTGAGGTGGTGTGGTGAGTGNGTGGTGGTGTGTTGTGTGGTGAGTGGTGANTGGGTCGGTGTGGTGAGTGTGTGGTGAGTGAGTGTAGTGTCGAGTNGGTGGTGTGGGGTGTGAGTGAGTGTGGGTGGTGAGTGAGTNTGGGTGGTGAGTGGGTGGTGAGTGAGTGTGGGTGNTGGTGAGTGTGGTGAGTGTGGGTGGTGAGTGTGGGTGGTGAGCTGTGGGTCTCTGTGTGGTGAGTCTGTGGGTGAGTCTGTGTGGTGATTCTGTGGTCTTTGTGGTGAGTGTGGNTTGTGTGGTGAGTCTGTGTGGTGACTGTGGTCTTTGTGGTGAGTGTGGGTCTCTGTGTGGTGAGTCTGTGGGCTCTGTGTGAAGAGTCTGTGTGGTGAGTGTGGGTGCTGTGTGAAGAGTCTGTGGGTCTCTGTGTGGTGAGTGTGGGTCTGTGTGGTGAGTGTGGGTCTCTGTGTGGGTGAGTGTGGTCTCTGTNAGGTGAGTGTCTGTGTGGTGAGTGTGGGTCTCTGTGAGGTGAGTGTGTGGTCTATGTGAGGTGAGTGTGGGTCTCTGTGTGGTGAGTGAGTGGTGAGTCTGTGTGGTGAGTCTGTGGGTCTCTGTGTGGTGAGTGTGGTGAGTGTGGGTCTCTGTGTGGTGAGTCTGTGTGGTGATTCTGTGCGTCTTTGTGTGCGAGTGTGGGTCTCTGTGTGGTGAGTGTGGTGAGTATGTGGGTCTCTGTGTGGTGAGTCTGTGTGGTGAGTCTGTGGGTCTCTGTGGTGGTGGTCTGTGAGTCTGTGTGGTGAGTCTGTGTGGTGAGTGCGCTCTGTGTGTGAGTCTGTGGGTCTCTGTGTGTGAGNCTGTGGGTCTCTGTGTGAGGAGTCTGTGGGTCTCTGTGTGGTGAGTCTGTGGGTCTGTGTGGTGAGTCTGTGGGTCTCTGTGTGAGGGAGTTTGTGGATCTGTGTGAGGTGAGTCTGTGGTGTCTTTGTGTGGTGAGTCTGGTGGTCAGTCTGTGGGTTGTGTGGTGAGTGTGGTGGTGTGGGTCTGGTGGTGACTGTGCGTCTTTGTGGTGAGTGTGGGTNTCTGTGTGGTGAGTGTGGGTTGTNTGGTGAGTGTGGTGACTGTGGGTCTCTGTGTGAGGTGAGTGTGGGTGGTTGAGTGTGGGTCTCTGGTGAGGAGTCTGTGGGTCTCAGCATGTGTGGTGAGTGTGGGTCTCTGTGTGGTGAGTCTGTGGGTCTTTGTGTGAGGTGAGTGTGGTCTCTGTGTGAGGTGAGTCTGTCTGTGTGGTGAGTGTGGGTCTCTGNTTGAGGTGAGTGTGTGGTCTGTGAGGTGTGTGGGTCTCTGTGTGGTGAGTGATGTGGTGAGTCNGTGTGGTGAGTGTGGGTCTCTGTGTGGTGAGTGTGGTGTTGTGAGTCTGTGTGGTGAGTCTGTGGTGATTCTGTGGGTCTCTGTGTGCGAGTGTGGTCTCTGTGTGGGTGAGTGTGGGTGNTGTGTGAGAGTCTGTGGTCTCTGTGTGAGGTGAGTGTGGTTGGTGAGGTGAGTNTGTCTGTGTGGTGAGTGTGGTTGACTCTGTTTGAGGTGAGTGTGTGGGTNTCTATGTGANGTGGNCTGTGGGTCTTTGTGTGGTGAGTCGTGGGTGGTGTGTGGGTGGTGAGTGTGGTGNNTGTGGTNANTNTGGAGTGGTGGGGTGTGGGGTGGTGAGTNTGGGGGTNANGGTGAGTGAGTGTNGTGACGTGTGTGGTGAGTCCAGTGGGTGGTGAGTGTGTGGTGAGTGTGGTGAGTGGTGGTGAGTGGGTGGTGAGTGAGTGTGTGGTGAGTGTGTGTGTGAGTGGAGTGGGTGAGTGTGGTGAGTGTGGGTGGTGAGTGAGTGTCTCGGTGTGGGTGAGTGAGTGTGGTNAGTGTGGTGAGTGTGTGTNTNGGCGTGTNAGTGNTGTGAGTNGTGTAGTGTGTGTGTNTGTGAGTGAGGTGTGGTGAGTGTGGTGAGTGTAGGTGAGGGTGGTAGGAGGTGGTCTGTGTNTGTGGTGTGGTGAGGTGGGTGTGTGAGTGTGGGTGGTGGTGTGGGGAGGGGTGNTGAGTGTGGTGAGTGGTGNGGTAGTGTGGAGGANTGGGGAGGAGTGGGTGGGTGGTGAGTGTNTGGTGAGTGAGTGGTGGGTGTGTTGGTGAGTGTGGTGGTGANTTGTTAGTGGTGANTGTGTGTGAGTGTGTGGTGANTGTGGTGAGTGTGTGTGGTGAGTGGTNAGTGTGGGTGGTGGTGAGGTGGGAGTNGGTNGTGAGTNTGTGGTGAGGTGGTGGTGANTGTGTGNTGAGTGGTGAGTAGTGAGTGTGGGGANTGTGGGTGTGGGGGAAGGTGGGGGTGGTGAGTGTGGTGAGTGTGGTGGTGGTGAGTGAGTGTGTGGTGTGGGTGGTGAGTGTGTGGTGAGTCTGTGGGTCTCTGTGTGGTGAGTGTGGTGAGTGTGTGGTGACTGTGGTCTTTGTGTGTGAGTCTGTGGGTCTGTGTGGTGAGTGTGGTGACTGTGGTCTTTGTGGTGAGCTGTGGGTCTCTGTGTGGTGAGTCTGTGGGTCTCTGTGTGAGTCTGTGTGGTGAGTGTGGGTGCTGTGTGAGAGTNTGTGGGTCTGTGTGAGTCTGTGGGTCTGTGGTGGTGAGTGTGGGTCTCTGTGTGAGGTGAGTCATGGTGTGAGTCTGTCTGTGTGGTGAGTGTGGGTCTCTGTGAGGTGAGTGTGTGGTCTGTGAGTGAGTCTGTGGGTCTCTGTGTGGTGAGNCTGAGTGGTGAGTCTGTGTGGTGAGTCTGTGGGTCTCTGTGTGGTGAGTGGGGAGTGTGGTCTCTGTGTGGTGAGTCTGTGTGGTGANTCTGTGNGTCTTTGTGTGGCGAGTGTGGGTTTCTTTGTGGTGAGTGTGGTGAGTATGTGGGTCTCTGTGTGGTGAGTCTGTGTGGTGAGTGTGGGTCTGTGTGAGTGGTGAGTNTGTGAGTCTGTGTGGTGAGTCTGTGTGGTGAGTGCGTCTCTGTGTGTGAGTCTGTGGTCTGTGTGGTGAGTCGTGGGTCTCTGTGTGAGTCTGTGGTCTCTGTGTGGTGAGTCTGTGGGTCTCTGTGTGGTGAGTCTGTGGGTCTCTGTGTGAGGGGAGTTTGTGGCTCTCTGTGTGAGGTGAGTCTGTGGGTCTTGTGTGGTGAGTCTGTGTGGTCAGTCTGTGGGTCTCTGTCTGTGTGGTGAGTTGTGGGTCTCTGTGTGGTGAGTGTGGTGANTCTGTGCGTTGTGGTGAGTCTGTGGGTCTCTGTGTGGTGAGTCTGTGGGTCTCTGTGTGAGTGTGGTGATTCTGTGGGTCTCTGTGTGGTGAGTCTGTGGGTCTCTGTGTTGAGTCTGTGGGTCTCTGTGTAGGAGTCTGTGGGTCTCTGTGTGGTGAGTCTGTGGGTCTCTGTGTGGTGAGTCTGTGGTCTGTGTGAGGTGAGTTTGTGGATCTCTGTGTNAGGTGAGTCTGTCTGTGTGGTGAGTCTGTGGGTCTCTGCGTCTTTGAGGTGAGTGTGTGGGTCTATGTGAGGTGAGTCTGTGGGTCTCTGTGTGGTGAGTCTAGTGGNGAGTCTGTGTGGTGAGTCTGTGGGTCTCTGTGTGGTGAGTGTGGTGATTCTGTGAGTCTCTGTGGGTGATCTGTGTGGTGATTCTGTGGGTCTCTGTGTGCGAGTCTGTGGGTCTCTGTGTGGTGAGTGTGGGTCTGTGTGAGAGTCTGTGGGTCTCTGTGTGGTGAGTCTGTGGGTCTCTGTGTGGTGAGTCTGTGGGTCTCTGTGTGGTGAGTTTGTGGATCTTTGTGTGGTGAGTCTGTGGGTCTCTGTGTGGTGAGTNTCGAGTGGTGAGTCTGTGGGTCAGTCTGTGGGTCTCTGTGTGGTGAGTCTGTGGGTCTCTGTGTGGTGAGTCTGTGGTGAGTCTGTGTGGTGATTCTGTGCGTCTTTGTGNGTGAGTCTGTGGGTCTCTGTGTGTGAGGTGAGTCTGTGGTCTCTGTGGTGAGTGTGTGAGTCTTGTGGTGATGGTGGTGAGTCTGTGGGTCTGTGTGGTGAGTCTGTGTTGAGNCTGTGGGTCTCTGTGTGGTGNGTGGGTCTCTGTGTGGTGAGTTTGTGGGTCTCTGTGTGATGAGTTTGTGGTCTTTGTGTGTGAGTCTGTGGGTCTCTGTGTGGTGAGTCTGTGGGTCTCTGTGTGGTGAGTCTGTGGGTCTCTGTGAGGTGAGTGTGTGGTCTGTGAGGTGAGTGTGGGTCTCTGTGTGGTGAGTCTGGGTCTCTGGTGAGTCTGTGGGTCTCTGTGTGGTGAGTCTGTGTGGTGATTCTGTGGTCTTTGTGTNGCGAGNCTGTGGTCTANTGTGGTGAGTTGTGGGTCTCTGTGTGAGTCTGTGTGGTGAGTCTGTGGGTCTCTGTGTGGTGAGCTTTGTGGGTCTCTGTGTGGTGAGTCTGTTGGTCTCTGTGTGGTGAGTTCGTGGGTCTCTGTGTGGTGAGTGTGGGTCTCTTTGTGGTGAGTCTGGGTCTCTGCGTGGTGAGTGTGGGTCTCTTTGCGGGTGGTGAGTCTGTGTCTCTGTGTGGTGAGNGTGGTCTCTGGTGAGTCTGTGTGTGGTGAGTCTGTGTGTCTCTGTGTGAGGTGAGTTTGTGGGTTCTACGTGTTTCTAGGTCTCTGTGGTTTCTGGATCTCTTTGGGTCTCTGTGTGCTGTATCTCTATGGGTCTCTGTGTATCTGTGGATATCTATGAGTCTCTGTGTGGTGAGTCTGTGGGTCTTTGTGTGGTGAGTCTGTGGGTCTCTGTGTGGTGAGTCTGTGGGTCTCTGTGTGGTGAGTGTGGGTCTCTGTGTGGTGAGTCTGTGGGTCTCTGTGAGTGTGGTGAGTGTGGGTTCTCTGTGTTGGGTCTGTGTGGAGTGTGGGTCTCTGTGTGGTGAGTCTGTGGGTCTCAGCATGTGTGGTGAGTTTGTGGATCTTTGTGTGGTGAGTCTGTGGGTCTCTGTGTGGTGAGTCTGTGGGTCTCTGTGTGGTGAGTCTGTGGGTCTCTGTTGAGGTGAGTGTGTGGGTCTCTATGTGAGGTGAGTCTGTGGGTCTCTGTGTGGTGAGTTTGTGGATCTTTGTGTNAGGTGAGTCTGTGGGTCTCTGTGTGGTGAGTCTGAGTGGTGAGTCTGTGTGGTCAGTCTGTGGGTCTCTGTGTGGTGAGTCTGTGGGTCTCTGTGTGGTGAGTCTGTGTGGTGAGTCTGTGTGGTGATTCTGTGCGTCTTTGTGTGTGAGTCTGTGGGTCTCTGNGGTGATTGTGGTGAGTCTGTGGGTCTCTGTGGTGGTGAGTCTGTGGGTCTGTGTGGTGAGTCTGTGTNGTGAGTCTGTGGGTCTCTGTGTGGTGTGTGGGTCTCTGTGTGGTGAGTTTGTGGTCTCTGTGTGAGGTGAGTTTGTGGATCTTTGTGTGGTGAGTCTGTGGGTCTCTGTGTGGTGAGTCTGTGGGTCTCTGTGTGGTGAGTCTGTGGGTCTCTGTTTGAGGTGAGTGTGTGGTCTGTGAGGTGAGTGTGGGTCTCTGTGTGGTGAGTCTGAGGGTCTCTGTGTGGTGAGTCTGTGGGTCTCTGTGTGGTGAGTCTGTGTGGTGATTCTGTGCGTCTTTGTGTAGGCGAGCTCTGTGGTTCTCTGGTGGTGGTGAGTGTGGTGAGTCTGTGGGTCTCTGTGGTGAGGTGAGTCTGTGTGGTGAGTCTGTGGGTCTCTGTGTATCACTAGGAGGTGAGTGTGGGTCTCTGTGTGGTGAGTCTGTTGGTCTCTGTGTGAGGTGAGTTCGTGGGTCTCTGTGTGGTGAGTGTGGGTCTCTTTGTGGTGAGTCTGGGTCTCTGCGTGGTGAGTGTGGGTCTCTTTGGGTGGTGAGTCTGTCACGGGTCTCTGTGTGGTGAGTTGTGGGTCTCTGGATGTGAGTCTGTGTGTGGTGAGTCTGTGTGTCTCTGTGTGAGGTGAGTTTGTGGTCTCTACGTGTTTCTAGGTCTCTGTATCTCTTTGGGTCTCTGTGTGTCTCTGTATCTCTATGGGTCTCTGTGTTCTGTNGATATCTATGAGTCTCTGTGTGGTGAGTCTGTGGGTCTTTGTGTGTGAGTCTGTGGGTCTCTGTGTGGTGAGTCTGTGGGTCTCTGTGTGGTGAGTGTGGGTCTCTGTGTGGTGAGTCTGTGGGTCTGTGTGAGGTGAGTGTGGGTCTGTGTGATGAGTGTGGGTCTCTGTGTGGTGAGTCTGTGGGTCTCTGTGTGGTGAGTGTGGATCTTTGTGTGGTGAGTCTGTGGGTCTCTGTGTGGTGAGTCTGTGGGTCTCTGTGTGGTGAGTCTGTGGGTCTCTGTTTGAGGTGAGTGTGTGGGTCTGTGAGGTGAGCTCTGTGGGTCTCTGTGTGGTGAGTCTNAGGGTCTCTACGTGTGGTGAGTGTGGTGAGTCTGTGGGTCTCTGTGTGGTGAGTCTGTGTGGTGATTCTGTGGTCTTTGTGTGGGCGAGTCTGTGTGGGAGTCTGTGGGTCTCTGTGTGAGTCTGTGGTGTCTGTGTGAGTCTGTGGGTCTGTGTGAGTTTGTGGGTCTCTGTGTGTGGTGAGTCTGTGGGTCTGTGGTGAGTGTGGTCTCTGTGTGGTGAGTGTGGGTCTCTTTGTGGTGAGTCTGGGTCTCTGGGTGAGTCTGGGGTCTCTGTGTGGTGAGCGTGGGTCAATCTCTGGGAGTCTGTGTGTGTGAGTCTGTGTGTCTCTGTGTGGTGAGTTTGTGGGTCTCTGACGTGTTCTAGGTCTCTGTGGGTCTGTNGTGGGTCTCTGTGTGGTACTCTATGGGTCTCTGTGTNTGGGTGGGTCTCTGTGTGGTGAGTCTGTGGGTCTTTGTGTGGTGAGTCTGTGGGTCTCTGTGTGGTGAGTCTGTGGGTCTCTGTGTGGTGAGTGTGGTCTCTGTGTTGAGTCTGTGGGTCTCTGTGTGTGAGTGTGGGTCTCTGTGTGGTGAGTCTGTGGGTCTCTGTGTGTNAGTCTGTGGTCTCTGTGTGAGTCTGNGGTCTGTGAGGTGAGNCTCTCTGTGTGGTGTGGGTCTCTGTGGTCTGTGGAGGTGNCTGTGTGTGTNAGTCTGTGGGTCTATGTTCGGTGGANTGGTGGGTNTCTGTGGGGAGAGTGANTCTGTGGGTCTGTNTGTCTGTGGTCTCTGTCGGTGTCTGTGTGTNGGACTGTNGGTCTGTNGTGATCTGGGTCTCTGTTGAGTCTGTGTGGTGAGTCTGTGGTCTCTTGAGNTTGTGGCTCTGTGTTGAGTTGGGCTGGATCTCTGTNGTGGTTGTGGGTATCTCTGTGTNGTGAGTCTGAGACTCTGTGGTGTCTCTNCATTTCCACACNATGATGATGTGNTATCAACCACTTAGTTGAGCTTCTATCTTTGTAATGAGGCTATAGCTCCTTACTGGTAACATTTAATCGTTTAGTATCTTTGTGGCTCTCTGTGTCTGTGGTCTATGTATTATGGATCTCTGTGTGTCTCTATGGTCTCTGTGTATCTCTATGAGATGCATCTATGGTCTCTGTGTCTCTATGGTCTCTGTGTATCNTTTTGGTCTCTATGTAACACTGGTCTCTATGGCTCTGCGTTTCCTGGATATCTGTGTTCTATCGTCTGTGATCTCTAGGATGTATCATGGTATCTGTGTGATGGTCTCTGTGTATCTCTGNTCTCTGNGTACNTTTTATATCTCTATGGTCTCTATGTACTCTATGGGTGCTATGGTNTCTATGTATACTACAGGAGGAGGAGGTCACAACACTGGTTGAGTTGGCCAGGCTATCAAGGTCAGCCAGCGGTNCCATGCTGCTTGCCAGGTAGATGGAGGTCAGNCAGCCATCCATGGTTGATCTGCTGTGCCAGGCTAGGTGCAGGAAGGTCACGGGCAGACCAGCAGTATGGTCTGTGTGNCGCTATGGGTCACGGGCAGACCAGTGNCTGGTGATCTGTGAGGCTAGGTGCAAGGTCANGGGACGCCATNGGTTGACTGTGTGCCANGCTAGGTGCAGGAGGATCNCNGGACAGANCCAGCAGGTGCCATGGTTGACTGCTGTGCAGGCTAGGTGCAGGAGATCACNGGACAGACCAGCAGGTGCCATGGGTTGATTGCTGTGCCAGGCTAGGTGCAAGGTCACGGACAGACCTGCAGGTGCCATGGTTGACTGCTGTGCCAGGCTAGGTGCAGGAGGAGGTCCGGACAGACCCAGCAGGTGCCATGGTTGACTGCTGTGCCAGGCTAGGTGCAGGAGGAGGTCACGGACAAATTGCAACGTTTGTTAAGTCAGCTTATTTATTAACAACAACAATCGATAAACAAACAATGGTCTAGATGTATATGTACACATTATTACATTATAACTTCTTCTTATCTCTATCCTAACTCTTCACACGCACACGTGGCTAGGCAGGCTCTAGTCCAGGGGTCCTCAAACTTTTTAAACAGGGGGCCAGTTCACTGTCCCTCAGACCGTTGAAGGGCCGGACTATAGTTAAAAAAAACTATGAACAAATTCCTATGCACACTGCATATATCTTATTTTGAAGTGAAGAAACAAAACGGGAACAAATACAATATTTAAAATGAAGAACAAGTAAAGTTAAATCAACAAACTTGCCAGTATTTCAATGGGAACTATGGGCCTGCTTTTGGCTAATGAGATGGTCAATGTCCGGTTCCATATTTGTCACTGCTAGTCGTAACAAGTGATGCAAGTGTGCATCCGTTAGTCTAGATCTGGTTGGAGATTTCAAATGTTTCATTCTGGAAAAAGTCTGTTCACAGACATAAGTGCTGCCAAAGATGGTTGCCATTTTGAGTGCATGGTTCCTGAGATGAGGATATGTCTCAGAGGGGAGAGATGCATAGAAATTATGAAGGCTGCTTGACTTGAATGCGTCTTTCAGAGAGTCACAATTCTGCAGTTCAGCCAGTTCCATTTGGTAAATTGTATCCACATTTTCAATGGCAATAGAAAATGGGTTACGGAAAAGCTGTATGTCTTGTTCATGGAGATGAAGCTCTTTAAATCCAAATTGGAACTCCTTTTGCAATTTTTCCAGTGAATCCACACATGTTTTGTTTGGGAATGCAACCAATGGTTTTTCCGCTAACAGATTTTGAGTTGTGGGGAGATGGCAGAAGTTTTCCTCCTTCACTTGTTTGATGAGGAGGCCTAATTTTACTTCAAATGCTTTGACATGTGATTGCATATCACAGATGAGCTTCCCCTTTCCTTGAAGTTGCACATTGAAACTGTTGAGTAGCTCTGTTGCATCTGTCAGAAAGGCAAGGTGCCATTTCCATTCTGCATCATTGAGCTCTGGTACTTCTTTATTTTTCTAAAGCAGAAAATCTGTAATCTGTGGAAGTAAGTCATAGAAACGTTTCAAAACTCTCCCTCGACTCAGCCAACGGACTTCTGTGTGATACAGAACATATTCATAGTCAACATTTAGCTCAGACAGAAATTCCTGAAATTGTCTGTGGTTTAGTGCATGAGCTCTAATGAAGTTAACACAAGATACCACAAATTTCATAACAGAGTCCCACTTCATTGATTTACTACACAGCGCTTGTTGGTGGATGAGGCAGTGTATGGCTATTGGATGAGAATGGTTATGTTTGTCCATCTCTTGGTTAATGCGAGCAATTACTCCTTTCTTAGACCCCACCATGCTAGGAGCACCATCAGTTGTCACACTGACTAGTTTAGCCCAGTTCAGCTCCAAACCATTCACAGTTTGGCAAACCTTTTCATAGATATCCTCTCCTGTAGTTGTTCCTTTGATGCTTTGCAGTCATTCGTCCCACGAATAAAAATTAGAAGTTGTGCAGAATCACGAACATCATTGCTTTCGTCGAGTGCCAAGGAAAATAGGAAAGTTTTTTGTGAGTTTTGCAAATGCTGATGCAAATTGTCTCCCATTTCTTCAATCTCTGTGTAATTGTAGGTCTGAAAGACTCACTGTACTAAATAAATCGGCCTTCTCTGGACACATCTCTTTGGCAACAGAAAGAAGGCATTCTTTAACAAATTCTCCTCCACGAATGGTCTGCCAGTGCACGCTATTAGCTTGGCAACTTGAAAACTTGCTCGCAGTGATGAAATATTTAGCTGCTTCTGCTTCACAAAAGTATTTTGCTGAGTTGTTAATGTATTTTTCAGTTTTAATATTTTATCTTTTCCCACTTCTCCGACCAAACAATCATATTTATCTTCATGTTGAGTTTCATAGTGTCGACGTAAATTGTATTCTTTGAACACAGACACTATATTCTGGCATATCAGACACACAGCTCTTTCCTTGTACTGCATGAAAAAGTAATCATAAGTCCACTGTTCTTTGAATATCCTACACTCCGAGTCAGTTTTTCTCTTTCTTGACATCATTGTTTCCTAGGGAGTCAAAATTGCTATTAGTAAAATACCAATATATACAGCGCTACAAAAACAATATACCAGCAATAACTTTGCCCAAACAGAGACATACAGACTGCACTGCCCATCAATGCAGTCTGATTGGGGGAACTCCGCCCCTCTCCTCTTCCACCAATGACCGTCCTTCTCATGTAGNAAAAAAGTAACAGACAGGCAGCGGCGGCAAAAACACCCGGCGGGCCGGATAAATGTCCTCGGCGGGCCGCATGTGGCCCGCGGGCCGTAGTTTGAGGACCCCTGGCATAAAGGATGAGAATCACAGCGCTCTCAGAGACCCGCCCGCCATCCTTCAACGCTGGAGCGACTACTTCTCTGGAATCTGCAACCAGGAATTTCCCCACCCACCTATTATTAGCGCTGAACACGTCATCGGTCCGGTTTCACCTATCACCATCACCGAAGTGGAACAAGCTATCAAGAGAATGAAGAATGGGAAAGCGACTGGCCCGGACGATATCCCTGCTGAGGCCTGGAAGATCCTTGGCAGGCAGGGTGCTGCCCTCCTTACCCAGCTCTTCAGCACCATCACGGGCACCGGTGAGGTCCCAGAAGCCTGGTCGACCAGCACGACGGTTCCAATTTGGAAGGGTAAAGGGGACGTGGCAGAATGCTCGAATTACAGGCCAATCCGGTCCTGTGTCATGCGATGAAGATCTTTGAGCGAGTTTTGGACACGAGGATTAGAACATCATCACCCTATCACCCAACCAATGCGGCTTCGTCAAAGGATGTGGCACTACGGACGCCATATTCGCGGCGAGGCTCCTGCTGGAGAGGCACAGAGAGAAGAACAAAGCTGTGCACGTGTCGTTCCTCGACCTTGAAAAGGCATTTGACAGGGTCCCCACGACCTCATCTGGCACTCGCTTCGATCCATGGAGTCCCTGAAACCTACGTGCATTGGGTGCAACTCCTATACAAGAACGTCACCAGTGCAGTCAGGTGTGCAGTGGGCATATCACCGCATTTCCCATCAGCGTTGGAGTGCACCAAGGATCGGCCCTGTCTCCACTCCTGTTTATCCTGTGCATGGACACGATCACTGCCGACCTGCACACGTCCCTTCCATGGTCAATTCTCTACGCGGATGACGTCCTCCTCTCAGATGAAGAGAGAGGAGAAGTGGAAAGACAAACGCGCCTGTGGAAGGAACATTTGGACGAACACGGGATGAGGTTCAACATCAAAAAGACGGAGTATATGGAGTGTGGCCCCAAACCGACGGCACCATCAGTATTGACGGAGAAGATCTGAAGAAAGTGACGGACTTTAAGTACCTGGGCTCCACCATCAGCTCAGATGGTAGCATCACGAGTGATGTGAGGTCACGAGTCAATGCGGCGTGGATGAAATGGAGGCAAGTCACCGGAGTCCTCTGTGATCGGAAAATGCCGGATAGGCTGAAGGGAAAACTATACAAGACCATCGTCCGACCGGTGGCACTCTATGGATCCGAGTGCTGGCCAGCCACAACTGTACACGAACAAGCTCTCCACACCATGGAGGATGCTCAGATGGAGCCTCGGGCTCACTCGATGGGATCGTGTCAGGAACGAAGACGTTCGGAAGCGACTTGGTGTGGCCCCATTGCGGACAAGATGCTTGAGGCAAGGCTTCGGTGGTACGGCCATGTGATGCGAAGTGAAGAGTCATCAGTGGCCAAGACTGCCGTGCGTATTGAGCCAGAGGGCCGCCGTCCACGCGGACGTCCGAAGAAGCGATGGATGGACCGAATAAAGGAAGACGTGAAGACGGTCAACGCATCCCCTGAAGATGCCCTGGACCGAGCCAAATGGAGAAGACAATGCCGAAAAGCGGACCCTGCGCCACAGCGGGAACAACGCTAGGAAGAAGAAGATAGACAGTTTGCCATTAGAAGCTCCTCCCTTTTCATGACGACGTCCGCTTGTGTTGCGATTGAAAGGTCATAATTTTTCGATTTCAAGCTTTCGTGACTGCAGGGATTCATCTTCTTGGTTCTTTCGGTAAAGTCATCACGTAGAAAGGAAATAATAAATAATNAAAAAAAACAATTAAATCATTCTCACGACGTTTCGGCCACAACGCATTCCACAAGTAGTACTAATCCCATATCTGCATTTCCATAAATATGCTAAATTCCTCTTGATATGCAAATTCTTTTGTCAAGGCGCTCTTCCCCTCCAACCCAGCTTAAATAGACGCTCCAAGACTGGTGGTGTTTCATTCAGACGCTGTCTCCCCGACAGACCTGTTCTCCACCTGAGGATGACGGCTGCTTGCGTTGTGGACGAAACGTCGTGAGAATTATTTCATTAAGTTTTATTTTATTATTTATTATTTCCCTTCTACGTGATGACTTTACCGAAAGAACCAAGAAGGTCATAATTTTTGTTATTTTATTTCACCTATCTATGTGACTTACCGAAAGAACCAAATAATATTAATTCCTGGAGTCATGAAAGCTTTAAGTCAAGATTTAGCCTCTATGGGAGTGGCCGGCGAGGGTGATTGTAATGCGTAGTGTGGATAGATAGGGAGGCTTATGTCATGTAGGGAATGTGGAGGTCGGGTAACGTGGAGCCTATGGGAGCTCTATGGGAGTGACCGGCGAGGGTGATTGTAATACGTAGTGTGGATAGATAGAAAAGCTTATGTCATANTTTTTTATTTAAAGCTTTCGTGACTGCAGGGATTCATCTTCCTGGTTCTTTCGGTAAAGTCACGTAGAAGGGAAATAATAAAATAATAAAATAAAACAATAAAATTATTCTCACGACGTTTCGGCCACAACGCAAGCAGCCGTCCTCAGGTGAAAACCAGGTCCGTCGAGGCGACAGTCTGAATGAAACAGCACACGAGCTTGGAGCATATATATAAGCTGGGCGCATTGACAAAGGAATTTGCATATCAAGAGAATTTAGCATATTTATGGGAAATGCAGGAATGTGATTAGTACTGCATATGCATGTGCATTATGCAGGATTAACAGCATCAAAGGGAGCTGCAGTTGCTGCTACTGCTGCTTCTGCTGCTGCTGCAGTTGCTGCTGCTGCTGCTGCNCTGCTGCTGCTGCAGTTGCTGCTGCTGCTGCTGCAGTTGCTGCTGCTGTGCTGCAGTTGCTGCTGCAGTTGCTGCTGCTGCAGTTGCTGCTGCTGCTGCTGCTGCTGCTGCTGCTGCTGCTGCTGCTGCTGCAGTTGCTGCTGCTGCTGCTGCTGCTGCTGCAGTTGCTGCTGCTGTGCTGCTGCTGCTGCAGTTGCTGCTGCTGCAGTNGCTGCTGCTGCTGCAGTTGCTGTTGCTGCAGTTGCGCTGTGCTGCTGCAGTTGCTGCTGCAGTTGCTGCTGCTGCTGCAGTTGCTGCTGCTGCAGTTGCTGCTGCTGCAGTTGCTGCTGCTGCAGTTGCTGCTGCTGCAGTTGCTGCCTTATCCATTTTAATATAACACTATGTATTATTCTACCCACCCTAATGTGTATCACACTGCTATATATTTACTATACAATTACGACACCATACATTACTCTGCACACTGCACATGCCAGTGAGTGGAACGCGGTCTGAAAGTCACCGTAAACGTGAACACAATCAGTTATGATCGAAATGGTTTATTACGTCCTTCCAATGATTGCTAAGCCAGAATCCATCTTCTCGGTTGAAATTGTCTCTGTGTTTGTATATGTGGATCGCCTCATGAACGAATCTCTCATGATAGCCAGATGGCTTGCAAAGAACCTCTGTCTTGGAGAAGTCATGTCATGTGAGCCCACTGAATTGTAACAATGATCTGCCACGGCTGAGGTGTTTGTCCTACCGTGTTCCAGGTCTGCTTTATGTTCACGGATGCGGTCCGAGACATGTCGTTTGGTTTCTCCAATGTAACTGCTACCACAGAGGAAACTTAGTTTGTAGACGCCAGGGTACTGTATGTCTGGAACCACATCTTTTACAGACGGGACCAGATCACGGATTTTATGTACTGTGTTGAATCGGACCTGGATCTTGTGTTTAATCAGGATTTTGCATATGCAGTACTAATCACATTCCTGCATTTCCATAAATATGCTAAATTCCTCTTGATATGCAAATTCCTTTGTCAATGCGCCCAGCTTATATATATGCTCCAAGCTCGTGTGCTGTTTCATTCAGACTCTGTCGCCTCGACGGACCTGGTTTTCACCTGAGGACGGCTGCTTGCGTTGTGGCCGAAACGTCGTGAGAATCATTTTATTATGTTTTATTTTTATTATTTTATTACTTCCCTTCTACGTGACTTTACCGAAAGAACCAGGAAGATGAATCCCTGCAGTCACGAAAGCTTTAAATCAAAATTTAACCGCCTCTACGGGGAGGGTTTCCACATAACTTTGAGATCCTTTAACAAGCTCCGGGACAAGAAGGCTCAGCTAATCGAGTCTCTCACCTTTCTGAAGAGATGCCGCGAATCTAAGGTAATACCAAACGCATTTACACTAACATCTGCTGCTGTAACTTCTTCTAATGCTAAACGAATTCTGTCTAGAACTAGCTTAGCTCTTATCTCAGAAAAAATCAGACTTACGCACACCGAACTAGATCAGTTAGACAAGACACTCTACAAATCACATTATCTTTGAGTGCAACAATGTCCACATCGGATTGGGAACATGTAGATAAAATGACTGCCTCTTCAGCTGCCGCTATGTCGACCAAATGTAAGGAAAACTTGATTTCCAAATTCGATCGCCTCTCAAATAAGAAACCGGACCCACACATTGAAAAGCTAGATGTTAACAAAGTCGTAATTAATCGCAGTAACAGTTCTATTTCTGATAATTGGTTCTTTACCCTTCTATCTGGCAACAAAACTGACACCTTTTTTACAAGGAGTCATGTTTGCATAGACCGAAATACCTGCAGTCATAATACAAACAAAAGAACATAACTCTGAAATGTGCACTGTCCTTGAAGTTGATTGGTACCCGAGACAGCTTTCCTTAGAGCCTAGTCTCATATGGGTTGGACCAGATGACGCCAAAAGGCGCACAACTCAAAGACAATGCACCATCAGAGTATGAGAGCTCGGGTAAGCATCTACACTATGGGAACCTCATTTGCCAGTAGAAATATGATATTTGGTTCTTTACCCTTCTATCTGGCAACAAAACTGACACCTTTTTTTACAAGGAGTCATGTTTGCATAGACCGCAATACCTGCAGTCATAATACAAACAAAATAACATAACTCTGATAATGTGCACTGTCCTTGAAGTTGATTGGTCCACACCCGAGACAGCTTTCCTTAGAGCCTAGTCTCATATGGTTGGACCAGATGACGCCAAAAGGCGCACAACTCAAAGACAATGCACTCAGGTATGAGAGCTCGGGTAAGCATCTACACTATGGAACCTCATTAGTAGAAATATGATAATTGGTTCTTTACCCTTCTATCTGGCAACAAAACTGACGCCTTTTTTTTACAAGGAGTCATGTTTGTAGACCGATAGCAGCATAAAAAACAAAAGAACATAACTCTGAAAGTGCACTGTCCTTGAAGTTGATGGTCACCCGAGACAGCTTTCCTTAGAGCCTAGTCTTTGGGTTGGACCAGATGGACANTGCAATTATCAGAGTTATGTTTTTTGTTTGTTTAGACTGCTATCGGTCTACAAACATGACTCCTTGTNAAAAAGGTGTCAGTTTTGTTGCCAGATAGAAGGGTAAAGAACCAATTATCATATTTCTGGCAAATGAGGTTCCCATGTGTAGATGCTTACCCGAGCTCTCATACCTTGGTGCATTGTCTTTGAGTTGGGCCTTTTGGCGTCATCTGGTCCAACCAATAAGACTAGGCTCTAAGGAAAGCTGTCTCGAGTGTGGACCAATCAACTTCAAGGACAGTGCACATTATCAGAGTTATGTTCTTTGTTTGTATTATGACTGCAGGTATGCGGTCTATGCAAACATGACTCCTTGTAAAAAAGGTGTCAGTTTTGTTGCCAGATAGAAGGGTAAAGAACCAATTATCATATTTTTTACTGGCAATGAGGTTCCATAGTGTAGATGCTTACTCCGAGCTCTCATACTCTGATGGTGCATTGTCTTTGAGTTGTGCGCCTTTTGGCGTCATCTGGTCCAACCCATATAGACTAGGCTCTAAGGAAAGCTGTCTCGGTGTGGACAATCAACTTCAAGGACAGTGCACATTATCAGAGTTATGTTCTTTTGTTTGTATTATGACTGCAGGTATTGCGGTCTATGCAAACATGACTCCTTGTAAAAAAGGTGTCAGTTTTGTTGCCAGATAGAAGGGTAAAGAACCAATTATCATATTTTTACTGGCAAATGAGGTTCCCATAGTGTAGATGCTTACCCGAGCTCTCATACTCTGATGGTGCATTGTCTTTGAGTTGTGCGCCTTTTGGCGTCATCTGGTCCAACCCATATGAGACTAGGCTCTAAGGAAAGCTGTCTCGGGTGTGGACCAATCAACTTCAAGGACAGTGCACATTATCAGAGTTATGTTCTTTTGTTTGTATTATGACTGCAGGTATTGCGGTCTATGCAAACATGACTCCTTGTAAAAAGGTGTCAGTTTTGTTGCCAGATAGAAGGGTAAAGAACCAATTATCATATTTTTACTGGCAAATGAGGTTCCCATAGTGTAAGTTCTATTTCTGAAGGACGGAAATCCGTTTTAGCTAAAGGACTAAACTTTGCAGTCACACCTAGACACATACCAGTTAATGATATAATTGCTAGAATAGATGTAGCTCTCAAGGGCCTGAGTCACATCGCTGCAGACGTAGCAAGATCTGAAATCTCTGCAACCCTCAAAAACGCTAAGATGCCAGCTCGCAACATCAGCAAAGATGAGCGTTTGAATTAGCTCAATTAAAAAAGAGGGATGACATTGTCATCCTCTCAGCCGACAAAGGCAATGCCACTGTCATCATGGACAAAGCAGAATACAACAACAAAATCCAAGAACTACTCAACGATGGCAGCTATACAAAATAAAAAGAGACCCCACCAACAGCCTCGTCTCTAAAACCAAGAAATCATTTCTGATTCAACCGCATTAATTGATCAGACCAAACAGTTCTCGTTGAAACCTTCTGCAGCCAGGCCACCAAGATTATACGGCTTGCCAAAGATACATAAAGAAGATACACCTCTTCGACCCATTGTCTCTACTATCAACTACCCACCTATAAACTGGCTCGTTTTTTGTCTGAAATCTTACGGCCTTTCACTGGAAAAACCACCTGCGGTACTAAACTCTACTGACCTGGTATCGACAATCAAGGGATTGCCCTGTTCCCAGACGACCTGCTTGTCAGTTTTGATGTGGTTTCCTTATTCACCAAAGTTCCTGTACCTGACACCATCGCAATCATTGAAGACTTGGTTCATCAAGGACTGAATGCTGGGTACCCCCCTGGTGAGACACTGCTTAACCAATACATACTTCACCTGGAATGAAACTTTCTACAAGCAAACTGAGGGCATCCCAATGGTCCCCCTATCTCCGGTTGTAGCCAACATCTTCATGGAGAAATTTGAGACTGACGCCATCAGACTGCCACTCTACGCCCGACCTTATGGAAGAGGTACGTAGATGACACTTTGTCATCTGGCCACATGGCCGGCCTGCTCTAGACCAATTTCTCGACCACATCAATTCCATACACCAGCCATCAGATTCACCATGGAAGTCGAAAAAGATGGCAAGCTACCCTTTTTGGATGTCCTAATTAAAAGGAGACCTGATGGTTCAATGAGCCACTCTGTCTACATGAAATCCACCCATACGGATGCTTACCTAAAACCGGATTCCACCACCATCCATCCAGAAGAATTCCCTCATCNAGACTCTATACCATAGAGCCCAATGGTTTTCCGACCAGAACACATTGGCAGTGAACTCAAACACGTACGCCAAGCTTTTAAGGCTAATGGTTACTCCGACTACACAATCCGCAAGGCCATCACTCCAACCATCAAGAATGATACTGTTGAGGAGCCTTTCAAGACCATCACCTTACCCTACATTGCTGGGTCACAAAAAGATCTCCAAAATCCTGATTAAACACAAGATCCAGGTCCGATTCAACACAGTACATAAATCCGTGATCTGGTCCCGTCTGTAAAAGATGTGGTTCCAGACATACAGTACCCTGGCGTCTACAAACTAAGTTGCCTCTGTGTAGCAGTTACATTGGAGAAACCAAACGACATGTCTCGGACCGCATCCGTGAACATAAAGCAGACCTGAAACACGGAAGGACAAACACCTCAGCCGTGGCAGATCATTGTTACAATTCAGTGGGCTCACATGACATTGACTTCTCCAAGACAGAGGTTCTCTGCAAGCCATCTGGCTATCATGAGAGATTCGTTCATGAGGCGATCCACATATACAAACACAGAGACAATTTCAACCGAGAAGATGGATTCTGGCTTAGCAATCATTGGAAGGACGTAATAAACCATTTCGGATCTTAACTGATTGTGTTCACGTTTACGGTGACTTTCAGACCGCGTTCCACTCACTGGCATGGTGCAGTGTGCAGAGTAATGTATGGTGTCGTAATTGTATAGTAAATATATAGCAGTGTGATACACATTAGGGTGGTAGAATAATACATAGTGTTATATTAAAATGGATAAGGCAGCAACTGCAGCAGCAGCAGCAACTGCAGCAGCAGCAGGAACTGCAGCAGCAGCAGTGCAGCAGCAGCAGCAGCANCTGCAGCAGCAGCAGCAACTGCAGCAGCAGCAGCAACTGCAGCAGCAGCAACTGCAGCAGCAGCAACTNCAGCAGCAGCAACTGCAGCAGCAGCAGCAACTGCAGCAGCAACTGCAGCAGCAGCAGCAACAGCAGCAGCAACTGCAGCAGCAGCAGCAACTGCAGCAGCAGCAACTNCAGCAGCAGCAGCAACTGCAGCAGCAGCAGCAGCAACTGCAGCAGCAGCAGCAGCAGCANCTGCAGCAGCAGCAGCAGCAACTGCAGCAGCAGCAGCAGCAACTGCAGCAGCAGCAGCAGCAGCAGCANCTGCAGCAGCAGCAGCAGCAACTGCAGCAGCAGCANCTGCAGCAGCAGCAGCANCTGCAGCAGCAGCAACTGCAGCAGCAGCAGCAGCAGCAGCAGCAGCAGCTGCAGCAGCAACTGCAGCAGCAGCAACTGCAGCTCCCTTTGATGCTGTTAATCCTGCATAATGCACATGCATATGCAGTACTAATCACATTCCTGCATTTCCCATAAATATGCTAAATTCTCTTGATATGCAAATTCCTTTGTCAATGCGCCCAGCTTATATATATGCTCCAAGCTCGTGTGCTGTTTCATTCAGACTCTGTCGCCTCGACGGACCTGGTTTTCACCTGAGGACGGCTGCTTGCGTTGTGGCCGAAACGTCGTGAGAATATTTTATTGNTTTANTTTTATTATTTTATTACTTCCCTTCTACGTGACTTTACCGAAAGAACCAGGAAGAGGCTTATGTCATGTAGGGAATGTGGAGGGCTGGTAACAGCCTATGGAGTGGTAACGTGGGAGCCTATGGGAGTNGCCAGGTGATTGTAATGGTAGTGTGGATGGTAGGATGCTTATGTCATGTAGGNAATGTNGAGGTGGTAACGTGGAGCCTATGGAGCTCTATGGAGTGGATAAGTAACATCCGGTGAGGGTGATTGTAATGACGTAGTGTGGATCAGGTAGGATGCTTATGTCGTGATAGGGAATGTNGANGGCGGGTAACATCTCATCAGGGAGCCTATGGCAGTAGCTAGCGAAGGTGATTGCAATTTGTAGTGTGGATAGTAATGCATCTCATCAGGGTCGAATTGAACNCACGACCTCCTGTGACCANGCGAGGTAGTCAACATCTCATAGGCAGGGTCGGAATTGCATGCGACCTCCTGTGTGGCATTGGTAGTCAACATCTCATCAGGGTCNGAATTNAACCACGACCTCCTGTNNACCAGGCGAGGTAGTCAACATCTCATCAGGGTCGGAATTAACCACGACCTCCTGTGACCAGGCGAGGTAGTAACATCTCATCAGGTCGGAATTTAACCACGACCTCCTGTGTACCAGGCGAGGTAGTCAACATCTCATCAGGGTCGAATTTAACCCACGACCTCCTGTGTACCAGGCGAGTAGTCAACATCTCACCAGGGTCGGAATTTAACCCACGACCTCCTGTGTACCAGGCGAGGTAGTCAACATCTCACCAGGTCAGGAATTTAACCCACGACCTCCTGTGTACCAGGCGAGGTAGTCAACATCTCACAGGGTCGNAATTTAACCCACGACCTCCTGTGTACCAGGCGAGCTAGTCAACATCTGCACCAGGTCACCCACGAACCTCCTGTGTACAGGCAGTAGCAACTTGNGTCGGAATTCCCACGACCTCCTGTGTCCGGCGAGGTATGTCAACATCATCAGGTCACTTTAACCCACGANCTCCTGTATATGTCCATGGCGAGTATAACATCTACATCCAGATATTACAGTGCCTGGCCTTGTACCTNGGTAGTCCATCATCCAATTTAATCCACGACCTCCTGTGTACCAGGCGAGGTAGTCAACATCTCACCAGAGTCGGAAATTTACCACGACCCCTGTGACGGCAGGNGGTAGTACATGGCGAGGTAGTCGGAGAGCCCCTGTGGGGAGGTAGTACATCTCATCAGGGTCGGCAAGTCACTGAGACAGAGCGTGTCATCACGTCTGTTGCAAGTCCGCNTATTTATTACAATNGATAACAAACATCATGGTCTGGAGAAGTGATATGTGACACATTTTAGTAACTTTTTAGTCTCTATGCCTGAATCTTCAGTCATCGTGGCTGTGAGGCAGNCTGGCTNGATTGTGTGGTGAGTGCGGTGGGTGGTGAGTGGCGGGTGGGTGACGGGTGGTGATGTGTGTGTGGTGAGTGGNGGGTGGTGTGGGTGANTGTGGNTGGTGAGGGTGCGGGGTGGNTNGTGANGGTGGTTGGTGNGTGTGGTGGTGAGTGTGGGAGTGTNGGTGAGTGAGTGNGGTGAGTGGATGGTGANTGTGGTGAGTGGGCTGGTGAGTGGGTGTGAGTGGGGTGGGAGATTGTGGCTGTAGTGTAGGTNGTGTAGTGTGGTGAGTGAGTGGTNNTGTGGTGAGTGTGGGTGAGTGTGGTTGGGTGAGTGGGGTGGTGAGTGNGGGGGGTGAGTGTNGTGGGTGGTGTGGGTGGTGAGTGTGGTGGTGGGTGGGTAGTGTGGTGAGTGTGGNGGGTGGTGNGTGTAGTGTGGTGNGTGTGGTGTGAGTGGNGTGGTGNGNTGGTGTGANTGTGGTGGTGTGTGTGGTGTGGTGAGTGTGGTGAGNGTAGGTGGTGNGNTGGTGGTGAGTGTGGNTGGGTGGTGAGGTGGTAGTGTGGTGGTGTGTGANTGTAGGTAGGTGGGGTGGTGAGGGAGTGTGTGGGTGGGTCTGAGTGGTNGGTGAGTGAGTGGGGAGGGTTGGTGAGTGTGGTGAGGGAGGGTNGTGGTGAGTGTGGTGGGTGAGTGTGGTGGTGAGTGTGGTGGTGAGTGTGGGTGGTGAGTGTNGGTGAGTGTAGTGTGGGGTGTGTGGTGANTGGTGTGGGTGGTGAGTGTGGTGGTGAGTGTGGTGGTGGTGGTGGGTGGTGAGTNTGGGTGGTGAGTGTGGTGANTGGGTGGTGTGGGTGGGGTGAGTGTGGTGGTGTAGTGGTGGTGATTGGGTGAGTGTGGTGGTGAGTNTGGGTAGTGAGTNGGTGGTGAGTGTGGGTGGTGATGTGNGTNGTGGTGAGTGGTGAGTGTGGGTGGTGAGTGAGGTGGTGGTGTGGGTGGTGAGTGGGTGAGTGTGGGTGNGNGTGAGTGGGTGGTGAGTGTGGTGGTGAGTGTGGGTGGTGAGTGTGGGTGTGGTGAGTGTGGTGGTGAGTGTNGGTGGTGAGTGTGGGTCCACTCCGTACTCTGNCGTGGGCCGCCCACCACAGAGCATCAGGCGTCTGAGGAGCGAGCGGACTGAGCGTNGCGNCCTGCGNACACGCGCCATGACCCTCGCTCCTTNCTCCTTCCTCATCCTCCTCGTCGTTGTCGCCATCCTCTGCGTCTCGCACCTCCACCCCTCCACACCTCCACCACCTCCGTCCTCTCTCCTCTGGGTGAGCGCGACTATGACGATGACGTGACGACGATGATGATGACGATNGGATCTTCTCCTCCGGCTCCGCTCTGTGNAGAGAGAGAGGCAGCAGCACCACAGCACGATCATCATCATCAACGACATCGTCATCATCGTCATCATCAACACATCATCAACATCATCATCAACATCGTCATCATCATCGTCGTCGTCGTCAGCATCNGTCACAAGACCCACCTCCGCCATNCATCTACAGGACCGTACTCATGAGACCCACAGAGACCCATACTAACAGACCCATATAGATCCCCAGAGTNCCATACAGACCCATACAGACCACCGAGACCCAAAATCACAGAGACCATACAGACCCACAGAGACCCATAGACTCACAGAGACCCACAGACACAGAGACCCAGAGACCCACAGAGACCCACAGAGTCCCATACTCATAAAGACCCATACAGATCTACAAAGACCCATACTCATAGAGACCCATACAGACCCACCGAGACCAAAATCACAGAGACCCAGAGACCACAGAGACCCACACAGACCCACACAGACCCACAAAGTCCCATACTCATAAAGACCCATACAGATTCATACAGACCATACTCATACAGACCCATAGACCGACCAAGACCCATAATCACAGAGACCATAGACCCACAGAGACCATACAGACCCACAGAGACCCACAGAGTCCCATAGTCATAAAGACCCATACAGACCCATACATACCATACTCATACAGACCATACAGACCCACCAAGACCATAATCACAGAGACCCATAGATTCATAGACCCACAGAGACCCACAGAGACCCACAGAGACCCATAGACCACAGATACCCATAGACCCAAAGAGACCCACAGAGACCCATAGACCCACGACCCACAGAGACCCACAGAGACCCATAGATCCATAGAGCCCACGACCCACACAGACCCACAGAGACACACAAGACCCACAGAGACCCATAGAATCCATNGACCCACAGAGACCCATGCAGACCCACAGAGACCCACACAGACCCATAATCACAGAGACCCACACACACNGAGACCCAGAGACCCACAGAGACCCACAGAGATCCACAGAACCATAGACCCACAGAGACCCATNGACCCACAGAGACCACAGAGACCCACAGAGACCCATAGACCCACGTAGACCAGAAGTGACTTGGCCATCTCAGCTGATAGCCGAATCAAGTGGGCTGATAACATCATCATCATCATCTGCATCATAGCGACAGTCAAATACTCGAAGTGCGTGACGCCGATTCTAAACGTGGAGGAGGAAATCTGGAGGACCCTGAGAAGAATCCACGCCGTGACCACCACGGGACAGAAACGCAGACTGCAGATAACAGCAGCAGCAGCAGGCATCGTCAGTGTCGGGATCGAACCCACGACCTCCTGCGTACCAGGCGAGGTAATTAACATCTCATCAGGGTTGGTATCGAACCCACGACCTCCTGCGTACCAGGCGAGGTAGTCAACATCTCATCAGGGTCGGGATTGAACCCACGACCTCCTGCGTACCAGGCGAGGTAGTCAACATCTCATTAGGGTCGGGATCGAACCCACGACCTCCTGCGTCCAGGCGAGGTAGTCAACATCTCATCAGGGTCGGGATTGAACCCACGACCTCCTGCGTACCAGGCGAGGTAGTCAACATCTCATCAGGGTCGGGATTGAACCCACGACCTCCTGNGTACCAGGCGAGGTACACAAGAGAGACTCACCGTGGCTCGCAGCTGCAGAGCCCTGCTGGAGTGGTGCTGCTGGTGGTGGTGGTGGCCCAGTTGGTGTGCGGGCCAGTGGTGGTGGTGGCCCGGATGGTGGCGGTGGTGGGAGTAGCGCTGATGGTGGTGGTGGTGGGGTNGCGCTGCTGGTGGTGGTGGTGGCCTNGGTGGTGGTGGTGGTGGGGGTGCCCGGATGGTGCTCTGGTGCTGGTGTGGTGGTTTGTAGCCAGCTGTGAGCCAGCGCCTGTTCAGGCGTCATGCGGAGATTGGGATCCCATCTGGTGGTGAGGAGGAGGAGGAGAGGCACACCACGTGGTGGNCAGGGGCAAGGGAGGATGTGACAGGGTGGGGGTGGGGGAGAGTGGGGAGATGGTGGCGTGGGGGAGGGGGGTGAGATGGAGAGGGGGAGGTGGTGGGTGGTGNGTGGGTGGCAGAGTGNAGTAAGGTAGGGCACTGATAAGGTGTTGNCAGGTGGTGAGTGGGGATGAGTGAGTGAGTGGGGTTGAGTGGTGNGTGGGTGGTGGTGGTGATGGTGGTGGGGTTTGAGTGAGTGGTGAGGAGTGGGGTGAGTGAGTGAGTGAGTGAGTGGGGATGTGAGTGGTGGTGGGGATGAGTGAGTGAGTGGGGGTGAGTGAGTGAGTGAGTGGNGAGTGAGTGAGTGAGTGGGGTGAGTGNGTGGGGTGAGGAGTGGGGATAAGCGGGTGGGGGTGAGCGAGTGAGTGANGATAGTGGTGATGAGATGAGCGAGTGGGGCGAGTGGGTGAGCGAGGGTGAGCGAGTGGGGTGAGTGGTTCGTACTGGAGGCAGCGGCTGACAAAGTCCACCAGCTGAGGGTGGTGTCCCTGCAGTGCGCGGTGCAGGACAGGCTGCCAGGTGGACGCTGCTGGACACGTTGTAGGGAGACCCTCAGGGTCTGCAGAGAGACAGAGACGCACGCAGAGTCACCCGCCAGCACGTCGCCCACATACCCAGTCAGACACTTGACTACCCACCTTCATATCACCTACATACCAACTCACATNCCACTCACCTACTATCAACTCACCCACCCACCCACTCACGTACCCACCCACTAACCACTCACTCAGCCACCCACTGACTCCCTTACCTACTCACCTTCCCAATCACTCACCCACCACTCACCACTCACCACCCACCACCCACCCACCACCCACCCACTCACCTACCCACCCACTGCATCACACACACCCACCTANGCTCCTCACCGCTNCAAACCCACCCACCCACCCCCCACTCGCATCAGAGACCCCCCCCCCCCCCCCCACACCCCCCCACAAAATAACCNTATAANAGCTCACCTGCCACCCACTGACTCACNTCGCTNGCCCANCTGCCCACCNACTCACCTAAAGTANCCCTTTGACCACNCATCCACACTACCCACTCTCCTACCTCCACCTACATACCCACTCANCCACCCACTNATCCACTCACCCACCCACCACTCACTCATCACCTACTCACCCACCCACTCACCTACCCACTCACCCACCCACTCACCACCCACTCACCTACCCACTACCCACCCACTCACCTACCTACTCACCTCCCAACAACTCACCCACCCANCCATACACCTACCCNCCCACTCAGAGCCTACCTACTCACCTACCCAACAACTCACTNACCCACCCCCACCTACCCACCCACTCACCTCCTACTCACCTAAACAATTCACTCACCCACCCACCCACTCACCCACCAACTCACCTACCTACCACCTACCCAACTNTTCACCCACTCACCCACCCACTCACCCACCCACTCACCTACCCAACAACTCACTCACCACCCACTCATCTACCTACTCACCTACCCACTNACCCACCCACTCACCCACCCACTCACCTACCCACTCACTCACCCACCCACTCACTCACCCACCCACTCACCTACCTACTCACCTACCCAACAACTCACTCACACACCCACTCACCTACCATCCACCCACTCACCCCCCACCCACTCACCCACCCACCCACTCACCTACCCACCACCCGCTCACTCACACGCCAGCCTGCCCGAGCCTTCGACTCACCAAAGTAAAGTGTCCTGTTAGGGGCTTCGTCCACCATCTTTGTCGGGGGCATGCCCAGGATCTGCACGTGGTTTCAGACGAAGACAAAAGGAGGGGGGGGGAGGGGGGGAGGAGGGGGAGGAGGAGGGGGAGGAGAGGGGGAGGGGAGGGGGGGGAGGGGGGAGGAGGGGAGGAGGAGGAGCGAGAGGAGGAGGGGGGGGAGGAGGAGGAGAGGAGGGAAAGGAGGAGAAGGAGGGGAGGAGGAGGGGGGGTTACAGCCGGTGTAGCCTCAGCGGCCCATTGTGGCCGTGAGAGGGAATCAAATTCTATGAGTATGGGTCTCTGTGAGCATGGGTCTGTTGGGTCTCTGTGGGTCTCTGTGGGTTGTCTTATGGGTCTTGTGGTCTGTATGGGTCTCTGTGGGTCTGTGTGGGTCTGTATGGGTGTTGGTCTCTGTGGGTCTGTATGGTCTCTATGAGTATGGGTCTCTGTGGGTCTGTATGGTCTGTAGGGTCTCTGTGGGTCTGTTGGGTCTCTGTGGGTCTGTATGGGTCCTGAGTATGGGTCTCTGGGGTCTGTATGGGTCTCTTGGGTCTTATGGGTCTCTGGGGTGAGTATGGGTCTCTGTGCAGACCAACAGAGACCCATAGAGTGCCTGCCCACCCACCACACCCACCGTACCACCCACAGCCCGTACCTCGATGCAGCAGTGCAGGTGCTCTTCTATGTCCGTGAGCAAAGAGATCCTTGCCGGCCATCTCGGCCATGGTGCAGCCCAGCCCCACATGTCCACAGCGCACGTGCTGGTAGCAGCGGCAACTCCGGGGAATGTAGGAACGTCCCACCACGGTTTGGGTGCACAACAACAACAGCAACAACAATGACAACAACAACGACAATGAATATGAGTAGAGGTCTCCCAGATTGTCTTCACCAGANGTATGACCCTCACTACCACCACCAGACCCACACCACTACACCACTACCCCACCACCACCACCACTACCATTACCACCACCACTATACCCACCCTACCCCACCACATCACCACCACTATCCACCATACCACCACTACCCACTACCACCAACCACAGAGGTCCAAACGGGTTTTGATCTTACCCGTACCCGGCCGCCCAGCGCAAACGGGTCCCTGTACCCGATACCCGGCCGGGTACGGGTACAGGTATCCATTTGCGACCCTGGTGCGGCCGGGTACGGGTACGGGTAGACCGTGAGTAACTGGGTGAGTCACCGTTTGTCACTCATTTCCCAACATCTTGTCTCTTCTCACCAAGTTCCTAGAATCAACCCACCCGCGCCTGCAACGTGGCTTCATCCCAGGAGGTTGCAATGGGGTACCTGATACCCGTACCCTACCCGTTACCCGGCCGGGTACGGGTACAGCCGGGTACGGGTACCCATTTGCGACCCTGGTGCGGCCGGGTACGGGTACGGGTAGGGTACGGGTACGGGTAGGGTAGGGTATGGGTAGGGTACGGGTACGAGGGGTAAGGAATCAAAACCCGTTTGCGAGCTCTGCAGCACAGCGGGTGGCGCTGTGCAAGTGGCGAATTGGAGCGTCCTGGTCACGTGACGCTGAACCTCACTGAGTGGCTGCGTCGGGTGGCGGCGGGTCGGACAACACAACGTTGACGTTGACGCGAACTAACCCTGAAAAAAAAAAGCTCCACGCACGTAAAGCCACTCACAGTGAGACTTCAGGTAGCAGCTGCAGCCGAAGTCGGTGACCCTCACTTTGCCGGCCGCCGTGAGCAGAATGTTGTCCTGGACAAAGGGGAGGGACAGAGAAGAATTCCACGCTCTGAGGTTATGG